>JACEFZ010003623.1:35000-72966 GCA_014155875.1 Cepaea nemoralis | reverse complement strand
TTAATTTTTGGGGGGGATTTCTTATTGTGAGTCAACCCCGGAATTTTTTCAATGGTTTTGGGGAGATCGCAATGTGTGGTTGGTACGTCCTTGGTAAGACACGTGACGATGATGATAATTAGTATATTGTTGGTATTGCTACTACTGGTAATATAAAAACCGTTATAAATATCACCTACATGCCCCTTGATAAGATGACTAAAATTACTACGAAAACAACCTACTTTATTACTATACAACCACGCCAATTATAGACAATAGCGTAAACGTTTTAAAAACCTACTCGCCCTGATCAGCGACATCCTTCCGAGCAGACATTTATACTTCATGACTGAACACCCAAACCTCTAGACCTAAAAACTTGACCACCTCTTTTTTCATCACCAGTCACTACACTACTCTCCTCTACAATGTATGTGGTCACTCGACCACTTGACCACCGCTTGACCACCCTTTGACGAGTACTTGCTACTTTTGATCATCTTCGTGTCACTACACGTACTCTTCCCATCAATTTAAGGGTTAACTTGAACCACTTGACCACCCCTTGACCACTCCTTGACCACTACTTGACCACCTCTTGATCATCACCACATCACTAACTGTACCCTCCCATACAATTTAGGGGGGTCATTTAACCACTTGACCACCCTTGACCACCTCTTGACCATACTTGACCACCTCACGATCATCACAACTTACTACAACTCACTTTCCCTGACAATTTAAGGGGTCACTCGACCACTTGACCACATCTTGACCACCACTTTGACCACACCCTGACCACCACTTGACCACCTCTTGATCAGCACCACGGCACTACACGTAATCTCTCCCAACAATTTAAAAGGGGTCAGTTTAACCACTTGACCCACCCCTTGACCACCGCGTGACCACCTCTTGACCAACTAATTTACCAACCTTTAATCTCAACCATATCAATTAAAACTACTTCCCTCCCGACAATTTAAGGGTCACTCGACCATCTTGACCACTACTTGACCACTGCTTGACCACTAATTTACCACCCTTGTAATCATCACCCATATCATGACAAACTACTTTCCACTAAAATTTTCCTCACTTGGAACCACCACTTGACCACTGCTTGACACTGCTTGACACTAATTTACCACCTTTAATCATCACCATATCATTACAACTACTTTCCACTAAAAATTTTCCTCACTTGACCACTGCTTGACCACTCGTTTGACCACTAATTTACCACCCTCACGATCATCACCATATCATTACAACTACTTCCACTAGAAATTTCGTCACTGACCACCACTTGACCACTGCTTGACACGTCATCGACACTTTAACCACCACCACATCACTACACGTACTTTCCCCTTTAATTTAAGTGGTTACTCCACCACATGAACACCACTTGACCACCTCTTGACCATTACTTGACCACATCATCACACACCCTTAACTATAAGCGGTCACTTACTATGTTTTTTTTTTTCCTTCTTCTTCTTTTCTATATATGTTTTATTAAAAATTATTATATACCTTACTTGAGTCGTTTGTTTTTCTTTATTGATGTTTTATGTCGTATTTTTTATGTCGTACACTATAATTACTTGACCACGCACGCCACCTATGATGAGTCACTAGAACACGTCACCTATGATGAGTCACTAGACCACGCCACTTATGATGAGTCACTACGCCACGCCTACCTTTTTGGGGGAAAAAGAGTTATCGCCCTTTGAGGAGGAGGAGGAATATCAATTCCCTCCTCAAAAGCACTGGATAACCACGTTACTACACTACTGGGGGGTTCCATCAAACCTCATAAAATTCATGATTTTCATTGAATTTCTTACAATTGTATGGTGAGCTTAGAATTGTATGGTAAACTAAGAATTGCATGGTAAGCTTAGAATTGTATGGCAAGCTTAGAATTGAGTGATAAGCTTTTAATTGTGTGGTGAGCTGAGAAATGAGGCAAGATTAGAATTGTGGTAAGCACAGAATTGTGTTAAGCTTAGAATTGAGTGGTAAGCTTTTAATTGTGTGGTGAGCTGAGAATTGTATGGTAAGCTTAGAATTGTATGGGAAGCTTAGAATTGTATGGTAAGCTTAAAATTGTATGGTAAGCTTAGAATTGAGTGGTAAGCTTTTAATTGTGTGGTGAGCTGAGCTTTGAGGTAAAATTAGAATTGTGGTAAGCACAGAATTGTGTTAAGCTTAGAATTGAGTGGTAAGCTTTTAATTGTGTGGTGAGCTGAGAATTGTGTGGTAAACGTAGAATTGTGTGGTAAACTTAGAATTGTGTGATGAGCTGAGAATTGTGTGGTAAACATAGAATTGTGTAGTATGCGTAGAATTGTGTGGTAAGATAAGAATTGTATGGTAAGCGTAGAATTGTATGGAAAGCTTAGAATTGTATGGTCAACTTAGAATTAAATGGTTAACATAGAATTGTATGGTAAGCTAAAAATTGTGTGGTAAGCTTAAAATTGTGTGGTAAACTTAGAATTGTGTGGTAAGCTTAAATTGCATGGTAAGCTTAGAATTGTATGGTAAGCTTAGAATTGTATGGAAAGCTTAGAATTGTATGGTAAGCTTAGAATTGTATGGAAAGCTTACAATTGTATGGAAAGCTTATAATTGTATGGTATGTTTAGAATTGAGTGGTATGCTTAAAATTGTATGGAGCTTATAATTGTGTGGTAAGCTTAAAATTGTGTGGTAAGCTTAGAATTGTGTGGTAAGCTTAGAATTGTGTGGTAAGCTTAGAATTGTGTGGTAAGCTTAGAATTGTGTGGGAAGCTTAGAATTGTGTGGTAAGCTTAGAATTATGTGGTAAGCTTAGAATTGTGTGGTAAGCTTAGAATTGTGTGGTAAGCTTCGAATTGTGTGGTAAGCTTAGAATTGTGTGGTAAGCTTAGAATTTATGGTAAGTTTTGAATTCAGTGATAAGATGTCATTTGAGTGCTAAGCTTAGAATTGAATGGGAAGCTTGGAATTATGTTGTCTGCTTAGAATTGTGTGGTAAGCTTAGAATTGTGTGGTAAGCTTAGAATTGTGTGGTAAGCTTCGAATTGTGGTGAACTTAGAACTTACCTGTCAGCTCAAAATGGCATGGTAAGGAAATGCGACGAGCAAAGGAACCGGTCATCTGATTTTATTAAGAATGGTTTTAAGTAAGGTTAGATTTAAATTGGAAGACAACAGAAACCATGGTCGTCTCAAGAGGAAATAAATACATCAATATAGCATTCACATTAATCGGAAAGCTCTTAGGCAGATGATTGGTTCAAATTATCTTAGAACCGTCGTGACATCACAACGGAGGTAGTCTGTGTAGAGGAAAGCAAGAATAGCAAAGACAAAGTAGAAGTTTACAAGTTGGAAAACATGAAAACCAGCAAGAAACTCGAAGCTGCAGTGAAAATTAAGAGTCGTGAAGTGCTATAGAGAACCCAAACTTCCCGTTAAGGTTAACCCGATCAATAAGCAATAACAGAAGAAAAGACAAAGAAGAAGAGGAAGGAAGAAAGAAAAAAGGGAAGAAGGAAGGAAGGGAATAAGGAAAACAGACAGACAGACAGACAGACAGACAGACAGACAGACAGACAGACAGACAGACAGACAGACAGACAGACAGAAAGAAAGAAAGAAAGAAAGAAAGAAAGAAAGAAAGAACCCTATCGTAACCTGAACACCCATGTGTTTAAAGCATCGAGGCGGTAACGAGTATCTCAGCTCATTTCTCCACATTAAGAGAGAGCACTATTTGCCTGCGCGCCGGCTTTAATCAGGGGTATCACGGATTGGCCATCATCTTAACGACACACGAGGACAGTGACTCACCAATGACCTGTTCAAAGGTAGCCCGGAGCCAGATAATCTAATATTGCGCTCTGTTTGTTAAGGCCGTACAAACATAGGGATGCTGTCAGCGATGGAGACAGGAAGTGGTTTGCGTTATTAAATAAAAGCCTGTGCTTGCAACATGTACTAACGGGTTCCCTAACTGTGCTATAACTGAAATATAGAGGGGTGGGGGAAGAGAGGGCTGAGTGGTCTCGAGGTATGGTGTCCGTATCGAGTGCTGGAGGTCCCGGGAATTTTTCACGTGGACTTCTAGTATCAAAATTTCCTTGGTCTCTGGTAGTGAGATCTGACGCCCGTGTGTATTGTTGCGCAAGTAAAAAAATCCCTTGGCAGTTGGGAATCGAAAAAGAGTAGCCTAATGGCGCTGCCCGGGAAAAATTTCTAGTTAAAAATCTACCTAAATTATTTCAGGATCCTCGCCGGTGCTACGGAGTTCGGTGCGATTAGCTGAGATTCTCCGGACTCAGGCTTAAGTTAGGAGTAGAACGTAACACTTATGGGTTACACCCGTGTGTCGTGATGATGATCCGTCGACTAAACTAAACTAAACTCCATACTTATAATCTGGGAGCTTCAATGACCGTATGGTTACACCGCCTGCCTCGCGAAGATCGCGGGTTCGACTCTGGACTGCGAAATTAGGTTCATGCGTGCATATTTCTCTGCGACTCCTGGGGATCGTTGCTGTAGCAACTAGTTTTATGCTTGCGCGACGCTTTCGGAAAGCTGCCTTGCGGAAAGAGACTGAGCTATATGGGATGAAACTCGGTGCAATTAAGTCAATCCCCTTACCTGTTAAACTATGTGAAACATATTTATTATCTGACATGACCAACTAGGAACCTTCTAATTCAGTGGTTCTCAAACATTTTTGGCCCGTGCCACTCTTCACCATATTTTCAGAATGTCACCCTCCCCCCCCTTCCTATCAAACATTTGGCCCGTGCCCCCCTTCACTGTATTTTCAGAACGTCATTCTCCCCTCCCCCCCCTTTTCATATTTCCTATCTAAAAATCCCCCCCCCCCCCCCCACAAATACACAGTATACATAAAAATGGAAGGTAAATTTAATAGCATATACTAAAACAAGTCTAGACATCCACATAAAACATGATTTGTGAGTCTCCTTACTTTATAAAATGAATTTTAGAAGGATGAGACATACATAACTGTAAAGTATGAAGGGAAAAACTATATCAAGTAATCGGTTCTTGTATTAACGCGATCTTGAAATGGTCTTCATTCCCCTCCCCCCTTTGGAAACCCTAAAATTCCCCCCTGGGGGGGGGGGGAGGGGAATTCCCCACCGGTTGAGAACCACTGTTCTAATTGTTTCTTATAGTCCATGCCTGTGTGTCGTTAGTGATCAAGTCTGTCCACACCCTTCTGTCTTTTGTGCTTCCAATCATTTCTGATACCGACATTTCTCCATAACATGGCGTCAGACTGTCCAGCATAGTCTTGGTCTCCTTCTGCCCCTCTTCCCCTCTTGCTTTCCCATTGTGACGATAAACTCCCGCTTTCCTTTTTTCATGACATTCCCAAATAATTTGGACTGTCTTCTTCTGATGTGCGTAACCAGTCCTCTTTGTGAGTTAACTTATTTCAATATATCTTCATTGCTCTTTCTATCTGTCCACAGTGTACTCATCATTCTTCTACAAAATCACATCTCCGTAGCTCCCACATAATTCCTTACTTGCATGTTAATTGTTCATGGTTCGCTTCCGTCTATCAAAATTGGCTCAGTATAGCACTGCAGAACTCTTTTATCACCTCGACTGATAAAGATAAATTGCAGAAAATATTCTTAATCTTGTGAAATGCTGCTTTTTCTCGTGCTGTTCCATATTAAACCTCCTTAATATATCTTTCATCTGCTACTAAAGAACCCAAATACTTAAAAATCGTCGACTTACTCCAGAATGGCTCCATTTACTTTGATTGTGTATTTACGTTTTTTTTTTTTTTTAAATTTAATTGCATGTCCTTCACAGGACGTAGCAGTCAACCCCCAGCATTTGGGCTGTTCGTGATTCCTGGGCAAGTTTTACATTCAGTAGTTTGCCATTGCTTTCTGAACGACCGGCACCTATACCTTTTTCGAAAAAAAGCCAGCACCTCTGTGTGTCGAAGCCGGGTATATGGGGTCACCAATGCGTAACGCATTCGCCACGGAGTGCACAAATAGTAACCTCAACTCGCGGATTACAGCGGCGCCCACATGGAAGCATCAACACCCAGAATCCTCCGATCTCGTCCGCTCTGTGTACCTGTGTGTTGTTTGACCATCAAGATTGTCGATGACCATTCATTTCATCCAGTGGGGTTTAAAGTATGGAGCCGTGAGTTCTAAGATGGCTGATAAGGCCTATTTTGGCTCGAAATGTTCATTGACAATGTGGACAAAGAATGCTTGACGTTTCTGGAGGAGGATTTCCTGCAGTGGTTTTTCTCTCCTGCTTTTTCATCACAGCTCTTGCAGTCCTGGTTGCCTCACACGTGACTGCACCCTTGCGTAATGATGCACGCCACGAATTTCGGTCTCTGGCTGCAGTCTCCCAGGTGTCATGATGAATTCCAAAAGCATTCAGTGAGGTTTATTTTCAGAGTGTCTTTAAAGCATTTCCTTTGGCCGCCTTGGGAGCGTTTACCACAACGCAACTCGCCGTAAAAAAATTCGTTTAGAGAGCCTGCGATCTGGCATTCGAGTCAAGTGACCAGCCCAGCAAATCTGATTCTTCATTAGTAGAGTGTGGATACTGGGCACGGACGCTCTTTCTAGGACTTCAGTGTCTGGAATCTTGTCTTGCCATTTAATCTTCAGTAGCTTCCTAAGGCAAACTGTGTGGAAATGGTTTAATTTCCTAGCGTGTCGCTGATAAACAGTTCAGGTTTCACAAGCATATAGCAGTGTGGATAATACAACTGCTTTGTAGACTTTCAGCTTTGTTTGCAGGCTTATTCCATTTCTGTCCCATACATTCTTGTACAGTCTGCCAAAGGCCGCCAAAGGTATCTGTGTAGGGGTACAGTGGCCTGTCCCGTCTGTATTGTCTGTGCTCCCAATAAATATTGAGACAGTGGCATGGAGGAATATCATCAGCAGAGTTGATCCAGAGAAACAAAGACCGAGATCTGTGAAGAGACATGAACGCTCACGCCAGCTGGCAGGGCACTTGATGATGATGATGATATTGAATTGATCATTGGATGATTGAATGATTCATTGAATGGTTAAATGATTGAATGACTCGATGACTCAATTAATGACTGATTCAAAGAATATTTTGATAATCGGCTGCATGATTTATTGAATGGCTGAATTATTGAGATGAATGAATGATTTATTTTTAAAGTCATTGAACTATGTATAGAATTTTTGAATGATTATTTGACTGATTCTTTCGTCGGTTAATTAATTGGCAATATTATCGTTTGTTCCAAACATTGAATTGCTAATTGATAAGTTATTTCAATGAGTAATCGGTTCATTGATTGATTGATTGATTGATTGATTGATTGATTGATTGACTGATTGGGTTCAAGATCATGTTGTCTCACTGTGAGGTAAGGAAAAGAGTTCTTAAGAGCTATGTAGAAACAATCCTGATATATGGAAGCAAACCACGGACAGTTAGGAAACAAGAGAGAAATGATGTGGAAGCCTCGAAGATGACGTATTATATAATAATGAGAACACTGTGGACAAACTGAAATAGCAATGAAGATATCTTAAAATAAGTTAACTCACACAGAGAATTAGTTACAACAGAAGAGATAGTACCCATTCATTGGGCTTGTCATAAGAATGTGAAATCTGGAGTATGTCGTCACAACGGGAAGAGTGGAGAGGAACGGAGGCAAGGAGAGGCCAAGATAGAAGTGTTGGGCAGTTTACATCATGGCGTGAAGGTATCAGAAACGATTAATGATTTTCAGCACTAGAGACAGAAGCCTGTGCACAGACATGATCACCAAAGCACACGGCATGGACTGTCAGCAGAACGAAATGATGTTTACTAGTTGATCAAGTCAGAAAATAAGTATGTGTTTTAAACTGTTGTCAGATTTGTGGGATAGTTTTCCCCGTCTTCCCTGGATTGCCAGACATAGTGATCTTTGTGTGTCTGCGACAGCACCAAATAACATGTGTGTGTGTGTGTGCGCGTGCGTGCGTGCATGCGTGCGTGCGTGAGTGTGTGTGTTGTGTGTGTGTGTGTGTGTGTGTGTGTGTGTGTGTGTGTGTGTGTGGTGTATGTGTGTAGTATTCATGCTATGTATTTTTGTATGTTGACAAGAACTGTGTCTGTGTCTTTCTATTGCAGGATGACCTAGACATACTTTGTGTTGATTGTTTTTCGACATCAGATGGATAGAAGGTATCGTTTTTGTCTACCCACAATGTTAAGTCATATCGGTCTGGCGATAATATCGTTGAGTAACAATTTTATGGGGACAATAACATTAAGTACTGACTGTCTGGGGACAGTAACGTTTACGTAACAACTGTCTGTGGACAATAACGTTAAGTAACAACTGTCTGTGAACAATGACGTTAAGTAACAAGTGTCTTGAGTCTGAGGAATAAAGGCCGACTGGTTAGACCTGTAGCTGCGAATTGTGCAGGTGAGGGTCCCACCTCCCCTTCACCGGCAGAAAAATATACCAATCCATTACCTCACCGAGGATACGAACCCAGGTCTCCTAAGTGGGAATTCAGCTTTATAGCCACCCGGCCAGTCGCTCCTCAAAGAAAAGACGGTGTTCCTATTTAGTCTCAAATGCTCTTTCATGCGTGTAATATCATTAACTACTTTTATTGACGCATCACCATCATCATCACCATATGCCATGCCGATAAGCGTGGGCGATCATATTTTGCCATCTCACTCGATCACCAGAGTCGTTGATCAGCTCCGTGTTTCTGTCTCGACCATGCCACTTTGTCAAGCCATCCAGGTATTTACTTCTCGGTATTTCCCTTGGTCTCTTCTCTTCGATCTTGCCAGTTGTCACCAAGTTATCCAATTCATTTCTTCTCATAACATGCTCAAAATATTTTGACGCATGCAACAGTTATATTCATATGCCACTGTCTTTCTTTCACCGCGGCAGCATAGTAGCTAGACACTCGACTAGTTGTCGGGTGGTCTGGGATTTCATCCGCAACGAGGTGGATTTGATTTGTTGTTTTTTTTTCGTTAATTGACAACGTCTCCTAGGTCGAACCAGCCTAAAATGTCCTTCATAAAAGTCTGACAAACAGTTAGGTTTGTGTAGCTCCTGTGAAAAGATGAGACATACTAAACACGGTCATAGTGTGCATACCTTACATTGGACTCCATAAAGGTGCAGTTGGGATTTTCCCTTCCTAAAGTTATGGTCCTTGATGACCAAATTTCTCCAGTATTTTAGAGAGACCACGTAATAATAGACCTATTCTCTCACTTACCTACCATCCTCATAATATTGCTGCCAAGAATATTCTCATGAGGCATCTACCCATCCTCCAGGCAGACCTGGTCACTCGCGATGTCTTCTCAGAGGCCCCACTTGTGGCATACAGGCGGGATCGTAACCTGAGGGATGTGCTGGTCCATAGTACTCTATCACAATCCCACCAGTCTCGTCCTGGCACGACTGCATGTCTTCGATCTCGCTGTAAGACTTGTCCATATTTCCTTCAAACCACAAGTCTGACTTTCCCCAAGACTACTTTCCACATCCGAGAGGGTTTCTCATGTACAAGTCGCAACAATATCTATGCGATCATCTGCACACGTTGCGACATGAGGTATCTTGGGGAGATGGGCCTTCGTCTTGCGGACAGATTTAGACAACATTTATCTGATATCGACAGTGGTACCAAGAAACCGGTACCCCTACACTTCAACAGTTCCGACCACTGTGGGGTTGCCGACATACGTGTTACGGCGATAAAATCGTGCACATCTCACGAACGCGATCGCAAGACACTGGAAAATCGTCTTATCTTCCAGTTGGGTTCACTTTCCCCTCACGGCCTCAAAGTCTAACACAGTTTTATTTAAGTCCCCTACGCCCCTTATCCCCACCCCACCCCACCCCCATCTCCGCAATCGTATAGTCCACTTCCAAGCCAGTCGCATGTCCTTCGCAGGACGTGGTAGTCAACACCAGCATTATCTCTGATTTATGTGACTTCCTGGTTGGTTTGCGTGGGGTCGCTTCTCATTGCATTCTGAACAACCGTCACTTGTGCTACTTTTTGATAGCAAACTTGTTGGTCTGCATCCATATTGCCCACAGCAGCGTTTCGAACCCGAGTGTGATTGGTCTATACTGACCTCATCAGCAACCGAGTGTAATTGGTCTATACTGACCTCATCACCCACAGCGTGTGATTGGTTTATACTGACCTCATCACTCACAGAGTGTGATTGGTTTATACTGACCTCATCACCCAAAGAGTGTGATTGGTTTATACTGACCTCATCACCCACCGAGTGATTCACTTGGCGTGCGGAATTGCGAACTGCATCCGTTACATCGCCCCAGAGTTACACATCCATATTTTTCCATTCGCTTCTCCTGTTCGCACCCCGATCCCCCCAGCGCGGGTTCCTTCACCGGTTGACTTAACCAATCACCGAGTTTCTGGCTGTACTGACCTTTAGCCAGTTGACCCCGTTAACCACAACATCCGTTTCTTTCCACCTATGGATAGCCGTTCCAGCTTTGTCTCCTTCTGGCTCTCTTCCCCTCTTGCTTTCCCCTTGTGACGACATACTCCCGCTGTCCCCTTCTCATGACATTCCCATATTATACTGACCATATAGATAAGTTGATATTTGTACATTCATGTAGTGTCGATCGTGTATTTGTTAATCTATGTTTGTTTGTTTGTTCTGTGCTGACGAAGGTTTTGGCCGCAACATCCATTGTTTTTTGTAGTTGTGCTTTGGTAAAGCTCTCAACCTACTTCTCGTTTTTCAGTGATTCATTCAGTATTTTAGAGGACAAGTAATTACATTACATTACAAATATATATTACAACTGTATTACAACTATCTACAATTACAACTTACAGCTATATTTAAATACAACTATATTATAAATATATATGCATTAAAAGTATAATATAATTATTCTCTTCCATTTGCCGTCTTGACAGACGATAGTTCGATACATGTTGCTTCAAAAAAGGAATAATAACTACAACCCATGGCGGTAGCGAATCTGACTGATCAGACCAATTCGCGCTATACATGTTCGTCCACAATGGATGCATGTGAACGCACGGTAATGTCCTCCATCACGCACAATTTAACGCCTCAAACGTTCAGTATGATACCTATCTGCAATCAACTTCTCGTTTGTCTTCATTCCATCTCCGATCTTTGCCTTACATTGAACACAATTGGCTGCGACTTGCTCCCAAGGTGCAATATCAATGGCTGTATCATTCATGTCACGCTTACACACATCTTTGTATCCTAGTAGAGGCCGACACCGAGATCTTTTTCCCATCTGTAATTCATCAAAAAGATGTCCATTGGCATTCTACGGTTATCCATCCCCTTGATGTGTCCTATCCATCTAAGTCTACGAAGACTGAGCATGGAACAAACCGTCACACGACCTGATCTTTCCAATACTTCATTATTTGTGATTTTGTCTTCCCACTTAATATCAAGTATTCTTTGCAGACATCGCAAATGAAAGCTGTTTAAACTTTTTTCTTGGTGTGAGTAAATTGACCAGGCTTCACTGCCGTAAAGTAGAGTACTAAGGACACAGGCTTGATAGACAAGGACTTTTGTTATGACAGTAAGCTTCCTATTCTCCCATATCCTTTTGTTGGTGTTGTTGTTGCTTCTTTTTTTTTTTTTGGTGGGGGGGGGGGGGGGGGGGGGGAGGGGGGGGGGTTTGATAAACTGTTCAGTGTTATTGCTGCCTTAAAAATCCGGTTATTGATTTCCTGATCTGGGGATAATGTATTGTTTACCTTTGATCTTAGCTATATAAAATGGTCTATTATCTCCAGTTCGGCATCGTCAATAAAGATTGAAGGTCACCCGTGTGCACCTTGTGACATGATCTGTGTCTTCATATTGCTAATTGTTAAACCAAATTCAGAACAAACATTGGAGATCGCAGATAGTAGACGTAGGTAGGACTCTTCCTCAGAGTGGGTCGTAATTGCAGCATCATCTGCAAACAGCAACTCTCTGATCAGTACCCTCCTAATTTTGGTCGTGGCCCTTAAATCTCTGAACATTGTAGAGGCCGCCATCTGAGCGTGAATGAATGTATATACCACCATCCTCATCATTAAAGAAGATAAGATCATCATTAAAGGCATATCTTAATGGAAGTGAAAACTAGTGGGTGTTCCAAATAGGGTGGGGGATAGTACACAGCCTTGCTTAACTCCACTCTTGATTTCAAACTCTTCTGAGGTTGTACCATCAAACTTGATTATACCCTTCATACCTGTGTGGAACGAATCCACAATGGACAGAAGGGTTGCCGGGCAGGTGCTCTTCTTTGGGGCCTAGAACAGACCGTCAAATATACCAAATCAAATGCGTTTGTGAAATCGAAGAAGACAATAAACAGTAGTTGATTCTGTTCACAGCAGTTTTCTTGAAAGTGTCACATGAGAATATCATATCAATGGTAGACTGGTTCAGTCGAATGCCACACTGTGATTCGGGGTAGACTTGATCTCCTAGGACTTGAAGTCTGCGCAGAACAATTGTGGCAAGTATTTTCCCAACGATATATAGAAATGAGATACACATATTGTTGTTACAGTCACTGCGACCCCCCATGTTCTTCTTGTTCTTGTACAAATATACAATACAACTCTATTACAACTGCACTACAGATATTCTACAATTACTACTTACAGCTATGTTACAACTTTTTAATTACAACCATATTACAAATATACTCGTATCTTACAATTGCATTGAGACTCTTCTACATTTACTACTTACAGCTATAATTACCACTTATATATTACCACTGTATTACAACTATTCTACAACCACTACTTACGTGTATCAGTTATCAGTTGGGGTATCTTCATTGCACTCCGGACATGTCCATAGGTGCTCAGATCCTCCCCCCAGCATATGCATCAGCGTCCGGTGGCTAATAGTGCCAGTTCTGTGTTGGTTGACGAGGCGCCTTGTTTTCCCGATGTACCTCTCGCATCTGGCCGTGCCGAATTCTTACTCCCAAGTCTTTCATCCTGGACAGCGATGTGGAATCACTGACGTCAAAGTCCTCTGTTCTCGCCATATCTTTGAGGACGTTAATAACATCGGTACGATCCATGGGCTGGCCATCTACAGGGGTGCAGAGCCAGCCAGTTTATCCGCTCGTTCATTTCCCTCGACTCCCGCATGTCCCGGGACGAAGATGAAGGTGACTTCGACCTTCTGAATCATGCTCATTGAGTCACTTAGTACACACACGTTGGTATAAAGCTGTGATTCCAGCCATATGAAAGCCTGTGTAACTGCCATCACCTCCATCGTCATGCTGCTCGTGGTCATAGAGTGGGCACCACTGGATTCTTGTACGCTGTTCGGCCCGCTGTACGGGCTGTAAATGCCCACGCACTTCTCGGCTGCTTTACAACAGATCCATCTGTATAGATGAGCACTTCGGGGCTATCTGAGTGTTCATAGATGAGCGCGTTAACCTCTGCATTGACAGCGGCAGGGTTCTGCTCTCTGCACCGTCTGTCGAGTGTGATAATGCAGGAGAAAGTGCACTTAAAAGCTGGAGGCACCGGCACCCATTCCTTGCCGGGACACTTACGTGTATATTATAACTAAATACTACATTGTATGTTAAGGTGCCAGCAGGCACGTTTCATGAAAGAAGAGCAAAGGGTCAGCCACCACGAAGGTGGTCACCGGTCATTGGGCATGAAAACACCTCAGGCAACGAGACTGGCAAAGGAAGCTTTTCCCCAGGCCCTGGCGATTGTAACGTTCCGCTACCGACTGAAATGATCAGCATCATCGTGTGCCATGCTGAAAAGCGTGGGTGGTCATGTTTCGTCATCTTACATGATCACAAGATTCGTGGATCAGCTCCATGTTCTTATCTCGAACATGCCACGTAGACAAGACAACCAGGTATTTACTCCTCTGAATTTTCCTTGTTCTTTCCACCTAATCTTGCCAGTTGTCACCAAGTTCTTTAGTGTATTTCTTCTAATAATAAGTCCAAACAGTTTTGTGACTGTCTACGTCTAATGTCTACGTCAATCTACGGGTGTCATCTGCTTCTTGTAGAACTTGCTCATTGGTTTTTCTATCTGTCCACGGTATTCTTTGCAATTGGAAAGTTATAATAGGGGAACTAATCGCTTTAAATTTACAATACTTAAGCAAAGCGAGATTGTTTCCCTTCATAGAGAAATATGTCGCAAGCAATGGAAAAGACATTCAATTGATCACATTGTATGTGTCCAGGGCTCCTACGTCGACCCAGGTCTAAATGTGATACCAGGAATTATCTTCGGAAAGTAAAGGCAGCCGGCTTCCCACTGTCCACATCAACCATAGACCACATCACCTACTGACAAATCACGCACTGACCATATCACGCACTGACCATATCACCCACTGACCACATCACCCACTGACCACATCACCCACTGACCATATCACCCACTGACAATATCACCCACTGACCATATCACCCACTGACCATATCACCCACTGACCATATCACCCACTGACCATATCACCCACTGACCACATCAACCACTGACCATATCACTCACTGACCACATCAACCACTGACAATATCACCCACTGATCACATCAAACACTGACCATATCACTCACTGTCCACATCAACCACTGACAATATCACCCACTGATCACGTCACCCACTGACCACATCAACCACTGACAATATCACCCACTGACCACATCAACCACTGACCATATCACTCACTGACCACATCAACCACTGACAATATCACCCACTGACCACATCAACCACTGACAATATCACCCACTGACCACATCAACCACTGACCACATCAACCACTGACCATATCACTCAATGACCACATCAACCACTGACAATATCACCCACTGACCACATCAACCACTGACAATATCACCCACTGACCACATCAACCACTGACCACATTACGTAAAATTTTCAAAACATATGATGGAGAACTGAAATTCAAGTACAAAATAATTTTAATGAAAGGTTATTCTATATTATTTTAATTATTAGTAATTATTTATTATTTAAATTTAGTGAGATCCTTGCGCTTGATGCTTGCTGTATGTATTGATTTTATGTCAGGTTCCAATTTAGTTAACTTCAGTCTCAAGTCTGCCCGTTTTGTTATATCCAGCCGATTTCTTCCATTTCGAATTGCCCCCCCCCCCCCCCCCCCCCCCCCCCCCCCCCCCCCCCCCCCCCCCACCCTTAACAATCGAATTGCCCCCTTGTTGGGCGTGGGCCCCACGTTGGGAAACTGTTTTAATACATGAGACCGTGCATAAATTATTGTGTACATGTTCTAACACACCGGACCATGCATCAGTACTTGTGCACACGTTCTAACACACGGGACCATGCATTAGTACTTGTGTACATGTTCTAATACACGATACCAAGCATCAGTTCTGGTGTACATGTTCTAATACACGATACCAAGCATCAGTTCTGGTGTACATGTTCTGACACACTGTGCCTTGTATCAACTCTTGTGTACATGTGATCGTGCATCAGCTCGTGCTCACATGCGAACATCACTTCCTGGCATTAAACAACAGAGCACACGAGAAATTATCTTTAAACAATTAAGATTAATAACTCGTAATCATCATAATCATCATCATCATCATCATCATCATCATCAGCATGTGCGCTGCCGATAAGCGTGTGCGGTCATGTTTCTGAGCGAGATGTCTGCTTTGAAGTCCAACTTAATGTTGCATAGCTTATACCGCCATGAGCTCACTGTAAGTTTCAGAGCGCGCGCTCTTATCCAGTCACGTTGATGTCGTAATACCAAATTACTTAAAGTAAAAATGTACACGAAATAAGAAACAGCTAATAATGCAGGGGTTGATTGCAACGTAAATGTAAACCATCTTGTAAAATTATACGCATCCTACTGTTTAATCTGTTATAGTTTACCGAAAAGTTAATGCTCATACTATTGCGAAAATCAACGCAGATTAATGTGCTCCCAGATAATCTGCGGCTGATTCCGAACTCGGTATGTCACGATTGTGAACCTGCGTTCATTATTCCTAAGCCATAGAGGCAGGCTGTTACAGGATCACATTTGTATAAAGCAATCACAAGATGGGAGATAATGCATATCACATATTGCGACAAATGGTAAACCATGCTAACGTCCCTTGCTTATAATAGCATGGGACGAAGTAAAAAGATGAGTCTTATCTCATCTCATCATGTTCCTCTTGTACCTTGCGGTGACGAGGTGAAGTATAAACATCGTGAGTGTGCCCGATTATGGGCTTCATGTGTTGAAGATTGGACTGTGGACAGATGAGTAACTTCTGTATATATTTTCATGTTGAGTTTCTCGTGTGTTTGTACCACTGTATGTTTATTGTTTGTGCGCTGGTCGGTCAGACATTCTGTATGTCGGTCAGACATTCTGTCCTCCTTACCTCTCTGGTTTCATTCTTGTAAACTGCCGACTATTTATACATCTTATGGATGAACACACAAATGATGCCAGCTCGCCAATCGACGGCTCATGTTGTGACATGTCCTAGTGTCAGTGTTTATGCTAACAAAACGTCGACAGGATCGACTTCATTGCACCGGGTACTTATCACATATGGCTCAGTCTCTTCCCGCAGCGAGGGCTGACGAAAGCGTCGCACAAAGCTCGAACTCCGTAGCTCCAGCGACGACCCCTATGAGTCTCCGAGAAAAATGAACTCGTAACCGAGAGACGTAGCCCGGAATCGAACCCACAACCTTCGGAGCCCGAGTCAGACGGCTTGACTACTTCGCCACGGAGACTCCCGCACGAGAACAGGAATTTCCAAGGTGGTATGGCCGTAGACTTCTGTTGTCGACAGGGTCGACTACATTGCACCGAGTTTTTATCCCATATGGCTCGTTCTCTTTCCACAGCGCGGGCTGCCGAAAGCGTCGCACAAAGCACCAACTCCGTAGCTCCAGCGGCGACCCCCAGGAGTCTCCGAGAAAAATGCACTCATGAACCGAAATGCTTATCCTGGAATCGAACCCACAATCTTCGGAGCGCGAAGCAGACGGCTTGACCCCTTCGCCACGGAGACTCCGTATGTTTATGCTAAGTCGAGCCCAGGTCATTTGTAATCAGAAATCCTGCCCAATAAGTATTCGAACCCATGACAACTGTGCCTGCAGGAAAGCGTGCTGCCGCAACTACCCCCCAGAGCCACACTGATAAGAACAAGAATCCTTACCTCTGAGATTGAATCCGTTCCACTGTCTCGATAAACATGCGCTCTACCCACTGTGCAACCGCGGCATCTCGTCCCCTATTGATTTCCTTAAAGTAACGAGACCTGAAAAGTTCAAGGGCAGCGTATACTCATCAGCGGAGGTACGGAGGGGAGGATCTTCTAGGTCAGACCGTCGGATATCATGCCGCGACCCCTATTACATGCATAGATAGAGCTGATAGGAGAAAAATGGCTGGAAAGTAGACCCAGTCCGACTCTGAGACCCAGTCCGGAAACTTTGCCTATGTTCTGCTAAAGGAGACCGCTGTGGCATAGTGGCTACAACGCTTGCCAGCTAACCCGGTAATCACGAGTTCAATACCCCATTGAGGGAGTAGTTTATAAGTTCACCTGGGCTCCTTGTTCTGGGCAGCCTAATATGGGAACAAAGGAATGTCTTGGAAGGTAAAGGCGTCCGATTTGAAAGTAACCATAAAAAGTCGCTTAAAAGTCGACAGGGTCAACTTCATTGCACTGGGTTTTTATCCCATATGGCACAGTCTCTTTCCACAGCGAGGGAAGCGTCGCACAAAGCACAAACTCCGTAGCTCAAGCCACGACCTTCGGGAGTCTCTGAAAAAATGCACGCGTGAACCGAAGGACGCGGCCCGGACTCGAACCTACAACCTTCGGAGCCCGAGTCAGACTGTTTGACCACTTGGCCACGGAGACTTCTGATAGTAACTATATCACCCGTTGAGTTGCGATTAGTCTATAAAATATGGGGTTATCACCACATTCACAATGCGCCTCAGTACGTGTAAAAGGGCCTTTTACTTT
Organism: Cepaea nemoralis; assembly: GCA_014155875.1. Taxonomy (NCBI): domain Eukaryota; kingdom Metazoa; phylum Mollusca; class Gastropoda; order Stylommatophora; family Helicidae; genus Cepaea; species Cepaea nemoralis. Next base: position 54,813 of record JACEFZ010003623.1, on the reverse strand, counting down.
TGTTAATACAGTAAAATACGATAAAACAAAGAAAATTGATATAGTTTTTTCACTTGAAACATGAGAGTTTGGAGACAACAATAATGGAGGGTTATATGTCTGGGAAGAGAGGAAGAGGAACGCCAAAGTGAAGATGGGTGCAGGATGTGGCAAATGATCTCCAGATCGGTGTTTCGCACGCGAGACATCTTGCTTATGACCGAGAAGTTTTCCGGAAAGTTGTTATGGGAGCAAGGTTCTGCAAAGGACATGCTTCTCAATTAATGAATGAATCCAGTAACATATTGTATGTATGTTTTCAATGTGTATATAGTGCTTACATAATATGATTATCATTTAGCATTGGCCTTGTACTACAGGTGAGTATTAAATGATGTATGAACGGTGGGAGAAAAGACGTATAAAATGTTTACGTTCCTGGATGTCTTATTATTCATCATCCTGATTGTCATCATCAAGTGCCGTGTCGATACCAAGAACAACGTGTCCATTAGAAGGAACATACTGTGGTTACTGAAGGATGACCATCACAATGTATAGGCCTGAGTGCACGAATGTATAGGTCTTTCACTCCCACAGCGAATGCCGAGAGCTGACATCGAACCCGAACGCGTTCATGCCATTACAACTGTAACGCCCTGACCGCTACACTACGGCACTAGCTGTCCTGCAGATAAACGTGAGTGGTCGTGGACCGTAGAGTAATTAACAGAGTATGCCTGGGGAGGTTGATCAAATTAGAGCATGATATGCACGTATAAGAAAGAGACAGACAATGTTCTGTGGGAGAGATGGTGGAAGTAGGGCATGATATACACGTATACGAAAGAGACAGACAATGTTCTATGGGAGAGATGATGGAAGTAGAGTATGATATACACGTATACGAAAGAGACAGACAATGTTCTGTGGGAGAGATGGTGGAAGTAGAGTATGATATACACGTATACGAAAGAGACAGACAATGTTCTGTGGGAGAGATGGTGGAAGTAGAGTATGATATACACGTATACGAAAGAGACAGACAAGGTTCTTTAGTTGCGTAATGACAAGTGATGTACTGAAAACATCGCGGCTACTGGGAAGGGGAGGGGGGAAATCAACAGCAGAAAAGGCGGAAGCTGGCCTAGATCAATCAGAATGACCTTAACATGGGGCAATTATTCTTATTCTTCTTTCATTAGCTTGAAATTTGTCTATAACTGCAATGTTGCCTCTTGTATGCATTTAATTGTCTTATTTAGTTCCCTCATTGGTTCACGGAGTTTATCTTCCACTGCTGTTTCTCTAAGCCAGAAGGTTTGCCTAGATACGTCGTATGTTGGTCAGTAGTATTTGAGTATGTAGTCTGCGGCCTGAGCCGCCAATCCACATGTGTACAAGGGTGATTCGCCAATCTTTAATGTTGTGTAGATGTGTTTGCTTAATCAATTATGTCCTTTTTCTGAGGCGCAGAATACGATTTGTTCTGGTGAGGCCATAAAGTGGTAGTCGCCTTGAGTAGGTTTTGGTGGATGTCTCTGACTGATTTGATCATTCTTATCTTTTGATGGTATGTAACGGGCACATCAGGCTGTTCTTCTACTGCTTCCTCCTTAGCTAATCGATCAGCTCTCTCGTTTCCGGGTACTCCACACTGAGATGGCATCCACTGTATGGTGCCCTTACACTGGCTGCGATAACATACATTAACAGTCTCGATCCACGACACCAAGGGCTGAGACAATGGAAGCTTACACCATTTGGCAGAGCACATTACTATGACCTGCGTGTGTCATTGCTCATCTTATGTTTACTGGTGTTCGTAAAACTACTCATCGATGAGTGAAATACTTAAATCATCTCTAAATCTGTACACAGATGACCGCCTGTGTTCGAACAGGTTTAAAGGGGTTTTAAAAGACAAGAGTGTCGACTTCATTCCACCGGGTTTTATCCCATATGGCTCGGGCGCTTTCAAGCGCCACACAAAACACGAACTCCGTAGCTTCAGTGATGACTTAGAAGTCTCCGAAAACATTGCAATATAAATAGTGCACTCGTGACTCGAAAGACGTTGTCCGGAATCGAATGCACAACCTTGGCCACGGATATTCTCGCCTTGGAACAGGTTTGTGTAATTGTCTCTATTAAAACATCTGACCAACCAATGAGATGTTTACCACATTGTCTTCCGTGTTCTCTTTCCCATCCAGTGTGCCAGTTGTCACTAAGTCTTCCAGTCTGTTTCTATATGTAACATGACCAGAAATCTTGACTGTCTGCATCTAATTTCTATTTCTCAATTATTAACCCTTTCACAAGAGTTTCTTCGTTGGCTCGTAGACTTTATCTCCCCGTTGTGCACCAAGGAAACAGGCACTAGACAAGGTCAAAGAAAGGAGAGTCGACCATGACCTTTACTGTGACGTCGGCGGAGGGTTAAGAACATTGGCCACTGCGATGTTACAAGCCAGCCACGTCATTCATTGCGAGTTGTCATGGCTCAGTGGCTCGCATGCTTGTCTGCAGGCCAGCTGGTCTTGCCTTCTAGTCATTTTCAAGACCGGGAATGTTTTTGATTTGACCTTCCACGGCAGTCTTCGCGGCGAAGCAGTTACGCCTCTTGCCTCACGCCCCGTTTGTTGTGGGTTCGAACCCGGACTACAACATTCGGTGCACGGAAGACATTTTCTAGGAGACTCCTTCGGGGTTGTCGTTGGAACTATGGAGTTCGTGCTTTGTGTGACGCTTTCGGCAGACCGCACTGCGGAAAGAGACATAGCCATACGGGATATGACCCGGTGCAATAAAGTCGATACGCTTGCCTTTTAAATAATGTAATCCCTTGAACTCAAACGTCGATACAGTCTAACATGGTACCACACATTTCATGGGGACTACAACGCGGTCGATGTGATATTGAGCACATCCCGCGTGCCGATAACCATAACAAGCCTTAGTCTCGCCTCTAAACGATATATATATATATATATATATATATATATATATATATATATATATATATATATTATATATATATATATATATATATATATATATATATATATATATATATATATATATATACTCGTATGCTTGCTGCTTGTGTTCGCTGGCTGTGAACTCCAGCGTGAAGTCCTGTATGTCGGATGAAGAAAAGGGGACCTGCATTTGTGAGAACTATTTTAGGGGAATAGTGATTATGTTCGTTACTGGAAAATATTAACTAGGATAAGTCTAGAGAGATTAAGAGATACCACTGACAAACAATTAAGAAATGCTTGCTTGCTTGTGTTCGTTGGCTTGAGCTCCAACGCGAAGTCCTGTATGTCGGATGAAGGCATCCTGTTGTCCAACATCAGTGTGATGTCATACAGGACCTGAGGTTTGCATGAGTATCCGTTGTCCCATGTTTGGCTTATTGGTGCGCAGACTGGTGGTTCCTCGCCGTGCAGGCAGATACTCTCCGACTTTGAGGAATCAGCGATCCTACTACGTTAGCCAGGACCCCGAAGGGACCTGTTGCCCAGGACGAACGACTAGGACGTGTTAGTAGGTCTTGGCCAGTATAAAAACCTGGCCCTGGTGCCCTGAAAACACCTCTGCGTCCCTATACTCGTATATATGGGGGATGCCACTATAGATCCCAAATATCCCACTTTTCTGCACTCACTAGCTCTCTTGTTGATGACAGCAATTACGTGCCATGGTTTGTAGGGAAGTGGTTACGTCGTCTGAATGGCGATATGAGGGTTCTGAGTTCGTTTCACTGGCTATGTTGTTTAGAGCGCGAGTTCAGGTTTTCAGGAGACCCCTAGGGGTCATCGCTGGTGTTACGGATTCTGGGGCCATCGCTAGGGATACAGAGTCTGGGGATCATCGCTGAGGTTACGGGATTGGCGATTTGTGCGGTGTTCTCGGCAAGCGGTTTACCGTTCTGAGCAGAGAGATCCAGCCATATTGGGTAAAACCCGGTGCAATGAAGTAGACCCGCTCTATGTTAATACAGTCAAACCTCTGTTTTCGTCGATAATCCGTCCGAAGTTAATCGGCGAAACCCGAAACCGACGAAAACCGAGGCAATTATTTAATATGAATCAATGTAAATCCAATTAATTCGTTCTACACAATGGGTCGCCAAACGTTTTTCACGGCGGACCGGATAAATGAGAAAATGACGAGCGCGGGCCGGATAGTCATTCTGTACAATACTTGCGCCGGGCTCCGTGACGAAGGTCTTACGGATGCGGCTCGTATTCCCGTATACCCGCGTTCGAAACATAGCTGCGCGCAATTTGGCAGCAGACAACGTTGTGCTGGTTTTTACGCTATGTTATGGGTGCAGATTTCGTTTTTTAAAATGTTTGCTCACAGACATAAGTTGTTCCAAACACTGATGCCATACCAGCGGCAAGTTTCTTAAGTTTCGGAAACTCAACATCAGGTAAGCAGCGATACAATTCAACACGTTTTTCTTCTCTGTGCTTCTCTTTCAACAAGTCATTTGCTTGCAAATCAATGAGCTCCAACTATAGTTCAACTGGCACATCATCGAGGTTACAATCAAACGGATTCTGGAACAGAAGAATGTCACTCTCAGTTCTGTCAAGATCTGAAAATCTCTCCAAACTCTTTGAAACAGTGAAAATGAGAAAGGTTTTCTCCTTCTAGTTGAGCTTCCAACAATGACAGCTTTCTCCGAAATCCTTTGATGGTTCTGTAGAGTTCACAGACGAGGTAAACCTTTCCCTGAAGTTTCAAGTTCAGTTCATTTGTGTCGACCAAAAATGACAACTTTGATAGCCAGATAGGATCCTACAGCTGTGAATCAGCTCTATCTTTATCAGTGAGGAAAACATCTATTTCGTTTCGGAGCTTGTGAAAACGAAGCAGGACTTTACCACATCTAAGCCAATTCACTGAAGTGTGATAAGGTAAGTCACAGAATTTAGAATCAATTTCTTCAAGATAAGCCTGGAACTGACGGTGAATGATTGCATGTTACCGAATGAAGTTCACAGCTGAAACGACTGGTTTCAGTACACAATAAATATCTAAGTCTTCCCACAGAGTGCTTGCTGATGTGTGATGCAGTTTATGAACAGAACGCCCGGAATTTGCAAATCTTCCAACTGAGTCCTGATCTGCCCCACCATACCCTTCCTTACTCCAGCCATGCTTTTTCCTCCATCAACTGTAAACCTCTAAGCTGATTCCACTGAAGGTTATAGTCTTGCAAAATTGTTTGCACTTCCACGAAAATGTCTTTCCCAGTTGTTGTTCCATGCATGCTGCAAACGGACGCCAACTCTTCCGTTATCTGAAAATCCGAATTGACACCACGAATGAACACGAGAAGTTGTGACGTACTCGAGAGGTCAGTAGACTCATCCAGCGCTACAGAATACCACAACAAGTTCCTAGCTTTCTCGCGTATCTGCAGCACTATGTTCTCTCCAAGTTCTTCTGTTCTCCGCACAACTGAACTTGCCGAAAGGCTGATCAATCAATCAATCATGTGCCATGCCGGAAAGCGTGGGCGGTCATGACTCGCCATTTCACTCGATCACCAGTGTCGTGGATCAGCTCAGTGTTCCTGTCTCGTCCATGCCATGTGGCAAGCCATCCAGGTATTTTCCTCTAGGTCTTCCTCTTGGTCTGTTCCCCTCGATCTTGCCAGTTGTCACCAAGTTCTCCAGTCCATTTCTTCTCACAACATGTCCAAAGAACTTTGACTGTCTACGTCTAATTTCTCTAATCAGTTTACGATGTTCATTTGTCTCCTGTAGTACTTGGTCATTGGTTTTTCTGTCTCTCCATGGCATTCTTTGCATTTTCCTCAGAAACCACATTTCTGCAGCCATCAGATGCTTTTCAGCTTGACTGCTCATTGTCCAAGTTTCACATCCATACAAAAGAACAGGCTCTATGTATCCCCTCAACACTCTTTTTCTCGTTTCAATTGACATCTTTTTATTTGTCAGAATGTTTTTCATCTTGCTAAAGGCTACTTTCGCCATGGCGATTCTTGTTCTAATCTCTTCAAGGCATCTCCCATCAGATGTTATGACTGTTCCAAGATAATTGTACCGATTCACTTGTTGAAGAATATTTCCATTTACTTGTATATTACATTGTGGCACTTCTTCCTTCCTAGTGACGACCATAACCTGAGTCTTTTTTACAATTTAATTCTAACCCCAGTTGCTCACTGTGTACAACAAACTACTAATTGTTGCAGGTCCTGCGCATTGTCTGCAATTAATACTGTATCATCTGCATGTCTAATGTTATTGATGTTTCGTCCTCCAATGCTGATTCCATTTATATCCTCTACATTTCTGAAAATATTTTCACTGTATAGGGAAAAAAGATCTGGAGACATCACACATCCCTGCCTAACACCTCTCTTAATTGGCTGATACTGTCCCACTTCATTATCAATCCTTATTGCAGCTTGTTGTTTCCAATATATGTTTTTTATAAGTCTAATGTCTTTCCCATCAATTTGTAGATCTGCAAGCATATCCACCATGCTGACATGTCTAACTCTATCAAAAGCCTTTGTATAGTCAATAAAGCAAAGATGTATATCCTTGTTTACTTCTATAGCACGTTCAATAACTGTTCGCAGCATATACACAGCATTTACTGCACCCTTTCCTTCTACAAACCCGCATTGTTCCTGATAGTTCCAAACAAATCGGCTTTCTCAGGACACAAGTCATTTGCTGCTTCGATCATACACTCTTTGATGAAGTGCCATCAGTAAACGGTTTTCCTCGTACTGCCATCTTATGCACTGTTTTGTAACTTGTATGAGTGACATATTCATTTTCAGCAAATTTTCTCGTGAAGAGATTCCTTTTTGTTTCAAAACCACGTTTAATGGTCTCCTATTTCGCAGAGCGTGTCTTTCCAGAAAACTTTTAATATGTTGATAGATGTTTTGTTTCAGTAGTGACGCCGAAGATTGTTCTCTTTCAAAACGGCAACACTTTCGCTGCATATTACACAAATGGTACACTGGTCCTTTGTTTCCACAAAGAAGTACTTTACTCTCCATTCTTCATTAAAAAAATCGACACTCGGCGTCCACTTTTCTTTTCCTAGTAGCCATAATTAAGGGCGAAGTACACGGGATCTGACAATGAAAACAAAAAAAAAGACATTAAATTAGAAACATAATTAAAATCCTATTGAAGCACAAGAAAAGCAGAGGACTATGAGTCACTGGTGAAGCTACGGCTCATCAAAGGTACATATACAGTTTATAGGTACCTTTGTGTAACCGCACAGAGATGATAGAGATAATAGCACAGCGCCGACTGCTCATGGGCCGTAGAAGAAGAGAAGAATAAGAAGACAAAGAGAATCTCATTCTATCTCTACGGCTAACAAGAAAAGAAAACATTTAGAAATATCAGAAGAAATTCAGGTCCGTGTACAGGGAATCAGAATAATGTAATTGAAAAGATACAACAACATTTGACTAATAATGTCACTGCCCTAATAAATAAAATTCATTATTAGATGCAATGACAAAATAGGCATCCCTATGAATAAACATACACATGATCATCCTTCACAGTATCAGTGATCTAAACCATCACAGCATGGGTAGTCATCCAACACAGTACCAGTGATCTTCCATCACAGCGTGGGTAGTCATCCAACACAGTACCAGTGATCTTCCATCACAGCACTGTAACTGTAGTCTGATACACAACACCAGCAATTATCAGACACCAAGATGGAACAAATGTCATTCATTCAGTAGCATGTCCTTTGCAGAACCTCGCTCCCATAACAACCTTCCGGAAAACCTCTCGATTATAAGCAAGATGTCCCGCGTCCGATACACCCATCTGGAGATCATCCGCCACATCCTGCACCCATCTTCTCTTTGGCCTTCATCTTCCTCTCTTCCCGGGCATATATCCCTCCATTATTGTTCTCAGGCACAGACATAGCTATTCTATTCCTATATTCCTATTTAAACTATGAAGGTTCGTTCAAAACTCACCACACAGCAGATAATCGTCAATCCACAATCAAGATCCTCTTGGATCTTTTAGATCTTCACAGGGCCTGTCTGCCCTCTCAACTGCGGTCTGGAAAAACAGTGCCCACGTTCGGCCGTGCGTGGGGCATGCTCGCCCATCTGCTTGGTAGTGGCTCAGAGGGATGAGTTCAAACCCTCTGCTGAAAATTAGACATTAGCTTCTCTTCGGCCTCAGTTGTTCTCAAGGCCAAAGAGACGGGAACATGGCGTGACTGGCCTCTTATAGGCACGCCAACACAACATCACAGCATCTTATGCATATTTACTAGGGTATCATGGGTTATGCTACTCCATACTCTTGAAGAGCCGCGGCAGGCTGCTTCATATGGTAATAGAATATATCTCATAATAAGGTTTGCAAAATATATAATTAGGGCCGCCTAACTAAACAGCCTAGAGCAGCCATGAGGTTTCCGCACGTGTGAAGATTTCCTATTATTCTAAACATAATATTTACATTTAAATTGTATCACTACGTCTCGTGTTTCATACGTTATATCAAGCAAGTTCGAGTATCGTCGGCGGGCCGGATGAAATGACGTCGCGGGCCGGATCCGGCCCGCGGGCCGTAGTTTGGTGACCCCTGTTCTAGACACTCCAAAATACATACCAAAAACTCACTTTATAGATAATAAATATAGTGTTTAATACTATTCCCAGACGTGTCCCGAACTCGCACCTACGCTATGCCTAGTACCACAATGTATGCCAGTGCGCCACTTGAATTTTTTCAAACCATAATCTGCTGGCCTTTAAGTCCCAGTAATTTTCTTAATGAGTCTGACCTTTTCACATATGAATTCCTCCGAAACAGAATCGCCATCTAACTGTTTTTGAGATATCCAAATTAATAATAACCGTTCGACATCTTCAATTGTTTGCGATCTCTGTTTCGTTAACACAATCACGCCTTTCGCTACATTAGCCTTCTGTATTGCTTCCTTTCCCCCACAATGGAAATTATCGTGGAAGGCGACTTCCCGTACACACGGCCGATTTCAGCAATCTTAATGTCGCTCTCGTATTTTTCAATGTTTTCCTTCGTTAACTCGATCCTGTTCCTGGCTTCTTCTTCGAAGGGAGGCTGGCTGTGGAAACTTTCTTTGGTACCATGATGGATAACAAGAATGTGTTACCTTATTAGCAAGTGATGCTCACACAACGAGAAACAACGCCAAACTGAGCAGAAGAACGCGTGGGTCCCTTTGTTTTGGTAAAATAAGCAGCAAGATCCCGTGGGCAGGTCATTGAAAACCGAGGTAACCGACGAAAACTGAGACAAATTTTTCGTGGAAAAAAATCAACGTAAACCGCAGATACCGCGGGCAACGAAAACCGAGGTTTGACTGTATTTTAGTAATACATCGTTTCTTACTACACTGACATGAGTTGGTTGATGGCGTATGCTTCACTGAGTGAGAAAAGGCAAAGACGAAGAAGAAGAAGAAGAAGAAGAAGAAGAAGAAGAAGAAGAAGAAGAAGAAGAAGAAGAAGAAGAAGAAGAAGAAGAAGAGAAGAAGAAGAAGAAGAAGAAGAAGAAGAAGAAGAAGAAGAGAAGAAGAAGAAGAAGGAAGAGGAAGAGGAAGAGGAGGAGGAAGAGGAGGAGGCGGTGGAAGAGGAGGAGGAGGTGGTGGTGGAGGAGGAGAATGAAGAGAATGAAGAAGAAGAAGAAGAAGAAGAAGAAGAAGAAGAAGAAGAAGAAGAAGAAGAAGAAGAAGAAGAAGAAGAAGAAGAAGAAGAAGAAGAAGAAGAAGAAGAAGAAGGAGAAGAATACTAATGTATTGATTACAATAGGAACAGAAGTGGCTATTTCCTTCAGTACACAGACTACAGAAGCAGCAGGCGTTAGCTGTGTCCATACCATCCATCATGAATATTGAACAGTCCAGTAATAGACGCTGGAAGGTACACTTCAGGTCGTCGCAAGAGATGTGGATGGTATTTTGATGTTGCGAGGAAAACAAGATAGTGGACGAATGTGGGTGATCTGGGGACTGTGTGCTGTATGTCCTGGTATAAGAACATTCATGACTTTGTATTAAGTCCTGGAATAATGAATGATGCAGTGATGTTGTGGGTGCGGCGATCGATATGCAGTGATATAAGATGAGAGAAGGAAGGTATGCAGAGGTCCTGGCACGAAACGACAACAAAAACAAACTCAAATTCAAAAAAATGTATGTGCTTAGTGAATTTAAGCACAGAAGTCACAAACAATATGTTGCACGAGTTATTGCCTGTCATATTTCGCTGCATCTCGTCAGGTGCACACAGCAGTTATATATAGTGACTATGTGTTTTAATTGTTTCAGCTAAAGTATTATTCATTTACTCACTTCACTTGATATATAACTCTGCAGTATGCACTTGACGAGATGCAGCCTAGTATGCCAGCCAAACAATCCTGCAAAAATTGGTTTGTGGCCTCTGTGTTTGAAGACAAGCTCATATAATAAACCCCACACAGATGCCAGGTGACCAATTGTTCTAGTGAATGAACGCAAAACAATTTGACACGTGTGTAAAGAAATATACTACAACACTTAAGTTAAGTTAGTTGCATATCATTTACAGGGCATTGCAATCAACCGCAGAAAATTTGACTGTTTTTTTAATTTCATAGTAAGTTTACGTTCAGTAGTTTGCCACTGCTTACTGAACGATCGCCACTCATACCTGAATGAAACTAGCGCAAGGCTGTCTGCTTCCATACCGACCTCAGCTGTGTTTCGAACGCGGTAAGCGCAATCCCTTCGCCACAGAGCAGGCACTACAACACTTATGAAGAATAAAATCAAACTCTCTTACATCAAACCATGTATGTCCTAAGAATAAAATCAAAATTTCTTACATCAAACCATGTATATCCTAAGAATAAAATCAAAATCTCTTACATCAAACCATTTATATCCTAAGAATAAAATCAAAATCTCTTACATCAAACCATGTATATCCTAAGAATAAAATCAAAATCTCTTACATCACACCATTTATATCCTAAGAATAAAATCAAAATCTCTTACATCAAACCATGTATATCCTAAGAATAAAATCAAAATCTCTTACATCAAACCATGTATATCCTAAGAATAAAATCAAAATCTCCTACATCAAACCATGTATATCCTAAGAATAAAATCAAAATCTCTTACATCAAACCATGTATATCCTAAGAATAAAATCAAAATTTCTTACATGAAACCATGTATATCCTAAGAATAAAATCAAAATCTCTTACATCAAACCATGTATGTCCTAAGAATAAAATCAAAATCTCTTACATCAAACCATGTATGTCCTAAGAATAAAATAAAAATTTCTTACATGAAACCATGTATATCCTAAGAATAAAATCAAAATCTCTTACATCAAACCATGTATGTTTTAAGAATAAAATCAAAATCTCTTACATCAAACCATGTATGTCCTAAGAATAAAATAAAAATTTCTTACATGAAACCATGTATATCCTAAGAATAAAATCAAAATCTCTTACATCAAACCGTGTATATCCTAAGAATAAAATCAAAATCTCTTACACCAAACCATGTATGTCCTAAGAATAAGATCAGCATCTCTTACATCAAACCATGTATGTCCTAAGATTCGATTATGGCGAACTCACTAACGGACAGTGCGCGCAAACACATCATTAAGAGAACAAATATTCTACAATACGATAATGATACACTGTACACAGTACTGGTAAACAGTAACGAAGGACGGGACACAGAAAAGGTACACACGCATTTAATGGCTGGTGATTTAATTAGCAGCGAAGACTAAACACTGATATGTGTACAAAACAAGTGAAATAAAATCCATGGACTAATTGTTTCAGTGGAGGGAAGGTGATCGACGAATGTAATTGTTTACTTTGGCAAGTTCGCGTGGTCGTAACGTTTGTGTGTGTGAGAGAAAGAGGAAAGATAGAGTAGGGGGGGGGGGGGGGGTTTGAGTGTGAGTTAGAAAAAGAAAGAGAGAGAGAGAGAGAGAGAGAGAGAGAGAGAGAGAGAGAGAGAGAGAGACATAGCGACACTGACAGAGAGAGACGGGGGGTGTGATAGAGTAAACACGAGAAGGAGAGTGAGTTAGATAGAGGGAGAGGGAGAGGGGGAGAGAGTGGGGATGGGGAGGCAGAGAAATAGTTGAGTTAAGAACCGACATCACTGCATCTACCAACGAAAGGTGCATTCTCTGCAAGCCTTTCAGGGCAGAAAATCTATGACCCCTGAAGCGAGGCATGCGATTCTATATGACACATTCTTTTCTCCACCTCACTTAGCATACTCTTTGCGTCCGTAATCTTCTTCTTCTTCTTCTTCTTTCGTTCGCTTAAAATATGTCTATAACTGCAATGTTGTCTCATGCATAAATCTAACAGTCTTTTCTTAGTCCACTCAGCGGTCCATAGAGTTTATCTTCCACTGTTGCCTCTCTAGCCTAGAAGGTTTTTTTTGATATGTTGTAGTTTGGGCAGTCTTGGAGTATGTGCTCTGCTGTCTGCGAGGCCAATCCACATGTGCACACGGCTGTTTCACCAATCTTGAATTTTGTATACATGTGGTTGCGTAATCTATTGTGCTCTGTTCTGAGGTGCAAATAATGACTTGTTCTGATCTGTCCATAACGTGGTAGTCGTCTTAAGTAGGGTTTGGTGGCTTTCTGACCGATTTGATCATTCTTATCTTTTGGTGGTATGTAATGGGCACATCAGGTTGTTCTTCTTTGGCTCCTTCCTTAGCCAATCGATCAGCTCTGTCGTTGCCGGGTACTCCACAATGGGATGGTATCCACAGTATGGGTGACCTTACGCTGACTGCTAAGTTCAGAAAGTAGTGTGCTTAGAACTGGCAATTTCCCAGACATCTGTCAATATCACCACATGATGTGTACCATGGCTGGTATTTTGTAATTTCCCTGAGATATATCTCGATTGCCTCAATTTCAGCATCATAGTTATGGCAGTATTTTCCTGTTGGAACTCTGGCCGTGTCCCTCCAACCATCGGAAGGCTGCTGTTACTGTTTCCACCTCCATTCTCATGCTGGAGTTTGTAGTCTCATATGCCAGAATCTCCCTTTTCAAGCATCGCCCATTAGCCTCCGCAATGAAACCCCGGAGATAGTAACAGCGATAAGGAGCGAAAGACAGAGGGTAAGAGAGGGGGAAAGAGAATGGAAGACAGATGGTTAGACACAGAGAGAGAGAGAGAGAGAGAGAGAGAGAGAGAGAGACCGACAGACAGACAGACAGACAGACAGATAGATAGAGAGAGAGAGAGAGAGAGAGAGAGAGAGAGAGAGAGAGAGAGAGAGAGAGAGATAGCCGGACCGGAAATGTCATTAATGAAGTGGCTACCACTTTTGCCTGTCGACCCATTGGTCATATGTTTGATAACTGAACGAGGTTGACTTTATTTCATTAACTTGCAGTTTTTTTACTCCTGGAGTGCCGATTAGTCTGTGAACACACGGATCTAGCATCGTATACCCAATATGTCTTAAGGTGTAAGAAAGGGTCCTTTACTTCCGTGCACTTACTTACCACATACCCTACAATCCTCATGGCGCATAATTAGAGTCTTGTATATGTACATCCATGGGGAGCATCTGGCCTCTCGGCCACGCCTGTACAGTGCCAGTATGGTTGTTTTGATTGGCTGGTTTAAGTCCTCTAGAACCTTGAATTTTAACTTTCTAAATCCCATGCCGTGACCTTTGTGTCGCCTAAGCCCTATAATGAGTTTACTGGTGTGAGGTCAGTGAAGATACTTGCCTCCCGACTTTATACCTAAGTGCCATCTCATCGGGAGTTGTGAATTAAGTATAGAAAATAGCGGGGTGTGCATAACCGTTACCGAAATTTACACCAGTGAAGAGGAGCGACTGGTCGAATGGTTAGAACGCCGGATTCTCTTTCAGAAGACCCGGGTTCGAATCCTCGGTAAGGTTTGAGATTGTTTTATGTTGGGGGGAAAAATAAAATTCTAACCTGCACAATTCGCGGCGACTGCACTAGCCAGGCGGCCTTAATTCCTCAGGCTCAAAGACACACTCCCCCCACCCCCGCAATATATAGCAAGGTACTATATTGGCAGTAAGTGACAGTTTGAGAGAAGAGGCAAAAGAAGTGCCCGAGATTTCGTTGGACGGCGTTTAGTAAAGGAGAGCCTGGTCTATGATATCACGACATGTATTCGGAGAATGGAGCTGAAAGCGTTCACTAACTCGTTTCGCTGACTGGAGGACAAAGGCCACATGCATGATTGTAACGGACTTGCATAGCTTGCTGGAAAGGGCGAAGACCGGCATGGTTCGTGCAGAGAAGCATGTTTCAGTTCAAAAAATAAAAAATAGGGAGTATGCATTGGATTTTTACCCCAGAGCGTGCCTCAGTAGAACAGGCAGATATATATATATATATATATATATATATATATATATATATATATATATATATATATATATATATATATATATATATATATATATATATATATATATATATATATATATATATTATATATATATCGTTTCTTATAACTGTGTTTCATTTCCAGAGAGCAAACTCCATCCATGAATGAGATATACCTACTTACACTCACGCTCATGTATTTATTACTACACATATGCTGCGGTTATGTGTGTTTCTCTCGATGCATAGAAGGTCAGTGAGTAAATAGCGACCTTTTTATAAATCTTAAGTCGCATTGGGTACATGGTGCTGTACCCACATTTTACCCAAGACCATATGACCTCCCAAGACTTTGGTAGCCCCCCCCCCCCTTTTTCCCCTATGGTCACGTGCTCTGAATCTCCAATGAAGTGGGTTTTTTTTTTGGTTTAAATTACCCTGGTTCCCAGGTCGACACAGCCTAAAATAGGTATGTATAAATGTTCTGGGAAGTAAAGCGGGGTGGGGTGAGAGTGAGCACCGCAGATATGGGCTGAGGACTCGTCTCAACACCGCGCTTGCACTGCGTGCCCAATAGCCTCATGACATGTTAAGAGGTGGAGGGGGTGTGTCGGGAGATAATTTACTTGCTTGCTAATCAAAACCATGTGCTCGTAACCTTTGTGTGTGCGTGTGAGAGAGAGGGGGTGGGGATGAGTGAGAGTGGGTTAGACAGATAAACAGAGAGAGAGAGAGAGAGAGACAGAGAGATAGAGAGCACACATATAGAGATAGAGAGAGACGGGGGAGGGAAAGTATAGAGTGATAAAGAGAGGGAGAGTGTGTGAGAGTGAGTTAGAGAGAGGAGAGAGACAGAGGAGGGGGGAGAGCAGGAGACAGAGAGATAGTAAGTAAGATAACGAGAGAAAGAAAGACAGAGGGTAAGAGACGAAAAGAGAATGGGAGACAGATGGTAAGACAGCGAAATAGAGATATGTAGAGAGAGACTGAGAGAGAGAGAGAGAGAGAGAGAGAGAGAGAGAGAGAGAGAGAGAGAGAGAGAGAGAGACGGTCAGAGACAGAGACAGAGAATGAATGAACGAACTTTATTTTTAAATGGTCACAAATTGGGCACACAGGCCCATCTTACATTCGGCCCTTCCTCCCGCTCATCTTTCATACATCAATTATCTATTGTCCATGTTACATTGACACTGTTTTTAAACATTGAGCGAGAAGAACGAGAGAGAGAGAGAGAGAGAGAGAGAGAGAGAGAGAGAGAGAGAGAGAGAGAGATCTGTGGTGGTTGACTGCTTGTGGATCCACCAACAGCCAATAGTTTAACACCAAGTGGCAGGTTTTAATGCGTTCTCCTGACTGGTCTAATTCAGGCAAACGATACCCTGATATGCATACTACTTGTTCATATTTCTCGTTAATCCTAGGATTGAAGTGGGCCGATGGAGAATCAGTGAACTCATGTCAGCTTTCTATCAAAGTTGAACCAACACGTCGCTGCAGTCTTGCTGCCAGAATAACATGAAGGAGGGGATACTGTTTCTGCTGGGTTTTTTTTAACAAACTGAATGAACTAATGAATCATTACCTGACTTCTGACAGACCGGGAGGATCACCGAAGCATTGAATGGATAATCAGAAGGCAAAGTGGTTGACGGAGATAGGGAATCCAGTTTCTAATTAAGGCAAACACAGATTCAGCCACGTGACCTGCTCATGACCCTGTCGACAGTCAATTGGGAATAATTTCGCATGACTTGAGTGGTGCGGCCCGACAATGCACATCAGCGCCCCGTTCATTAACGCCTTGGGGCTGACCTCTCATTGGGGACCCGTGGTAGCGCTTTGGCTAAAACACTTGCCTGCCGGCCAGTGGTCATTTGTTCGAATTCCTCTAAAGGCGTGGATGTTTGTTTTTCACGGTCTTTGGTGGTCCAGGACGACCCAGGCTAAAATTATCAGGAAATCTCCTGGAAGAAAGTGCGAGCAACCTTATTTTGGATTCATGTCCTTTGGAGCACCGATCGCTTTCAAAATATAGGGTATGCACCACATCCAATAGCTGCGGTATAGTGCGTTCACAAATGTTTTCCTCCAATGTAGCATATAACCCTATCATTATGTACACCCAACAAAAAATATGTTTGTTCTGGACATTGTACAGCAGATCTCAATGTTTGTTTTTATGCGGTATATAATGTACGGGTCAGAGATGAAGTGTATATTATGAAATATGTAACATCTTCACATGGAAACATCAGTGCTCAATCATGCATATTCTCCCGGGGTGCACCAGAGTTTCCTTATGAGAAGCACATCACGTCGTGATACCCAACTTGACGTGCATTACTGTAAAACATGTTTGTAGGCTTGGATTCAATAATTTTCGCCAAAACATGAAATAAATGCTGCCGCGTTCCGTGATTCAGTTGCCTTTGGACCTATCAAAGGCATAGTCCACAAAATGTTTTGCATATCCTTTACAGGACATCGCTGTCAACATCAGCATCTTTCAGCTGTATGTTGATTTCCTGGCAAGATTACGCTCAGTATTTGCCATTGCTTTCTGAGCGGCCGGCCATTATCCCCCCAGTCACCAGTCGAACGCTCCCAGCTCTCGCCCTGCTACGGGACTCTGCGTGATAAACGGGATTACGGAGAAAGTGTTGTAACCCCTCGGCCAGAGAGACCGGCCATAATCCATAGGTGGGAGTAAATATAAGACGGCAGGAAAAATTTCATAACTATGCAACAGATGCTTTTAAAAACACTGAACGTGAATGAGGGCAAACATTTGTGAACGCACTATAGCGAAGTGGCTAGACGGTGGCCAACCGGTCCAGTGTTTATGGGTTCGTTCCTTGTCGGGGAGGATTCGAATTTTTTAACTGACCTTAGCTCGTAGGTTGACCTAACCTAAAATTGGTACGAGGAAATGTCTTGGAAAGTAAAGACGGTCGGTTGGACACTGACCATATCATTCAAAGAGTACCTATTGATGTATAAATATGCGTCTAGCACCGTACCTGATGCGCCTTAAGGTGTGTGAAAGGATCCTTACTTACCTTACAATACTTACCATACACCCAGTACGCCGCATGACGCCCAAAGTGAGCCCTTACTTACCTTACGTTACTTACCATACACCCAAACGCCGCATGATGACCAAAGTGAGCCCTTACTTACCTTACATTACTTACATTACTTACCATACACCCAGTACGCCGCATGACGCCCAAAGTGAGCCCTTACTTACCTTACGTTACTTACCATACTATAACCTACTACGCCGCATGGCGCCCAAAGTGAGCGCTAACTTACCTTACGTTACTTACTATACACCCAAACACCGCATGACGCCCAAAGTGAGCCCTTACTTACCTTACATTGCTTACCATACACCCAGTACGCCGCATGACGCGAAAAGTGAGCCTTACTTACTGGCCTCTCAAAGGGAATCTCAAAGTTTTCCTGGGAATTGTCCAGCAAATCTCATAAGCTCTCTCTCTGTGGCCGACATTATGCTGTCGATGTCAGTTGTGGACCTTTGATGCAACCAATGAGCGATAAATTATCACAACAGACTTAGATGCCTTAGAAGAGTAGGGAAAACACAGAGACCACGCTATTAGGAATTCAGTCAGAAACCCTGTCAATAAAAATAAAGAATCCGAAATAAAACAAACCAACCATTTTAAATATCTAGGATCAATTCACAATTCAGTCGAGGGAATGGGAAGAGAAATCAACAAATGTGCAAAGACAAATCAGGTACTTGGACAATTATTGCCGCTTCTGTCACATAGAAAGATATCTATAAGTACTACATTCATCCATCATGTGCCATGCCGGTAAGCGTGGGCGATCATGACTCGCCATTTCACTCGATCATCAGAGTCGTGGATCAGCTCACTGTTCCTGTCTCTACCAAGCCATGTGGCCAAGCCATCCAGGTATTTACTTCTCGGTCTTCCCCTTGGTCTGTTCCCTTCGATCTTGCCAGTTGTCACCAAGTTCTCCAATTCATTTCTTCTCATAACATGTCAAAAATATTTTGACTGTCTGCGTCTGATTTCTCTAATCAGTTTACGATTTTAATTTGTTTCCAGTAGCACTTGGTCATTTGTTTTTCTGTCTGTCCATGAAATTCTTTGCGTTCTCCTCAGAAACCACATTTCTACAGCAAATCTCCAAAGAACGAACGAACGACCGAACGAACGAACGAACAAACTTTATTTTCCAAGGGTAACAAATTGGGCGCGCAGGCCCGTCTTACATTCGGCCCTTCCAATCACTCATCTTTCGTTCATCAGTGCATAGTGCATTCACATAGGAAAAAAAAAACATTGTCAAATGAATGTTGTAAGCATAAACAATGCATGTTACCATGTTATGAGACAAATCCCCCACCCACCCACCCATCCCCTATCCATCCGCGTGTCTCCCACACACACATCCATAACCCAACCACACACATACCCACAGGCACATACATGACCCCATCCATCCACCCATTCCCCAACCCACACATCCCACACGCACCCCCACATACATCATCTCCCCACCCACACACATACACATATCCCACCCACCACACAATACCCCACCACACATCCCCCAGCCACCCACACACAAACCCAGGCACACATGCATGCAACCACCCATCCATACCGACCCACACATCCCCCCACCTTAACACATCTCCCCACCCACACGCACACATCCTCCACCCATCCCATAACCTACCAACACTCACCCACCCACATATCCTCCACCACCCACCCACACACCCCCAACCACTCAGCCACACACACATCCCCCAACTAGGGTCGCCATTATGCTACCAATGTCAAACATGGGTACTTACTGCAACTAATGAGCGCAAAATCATAACAACGGAGACGAAAGGCCTTAGAAGAGCTGCGAGAGTAACTGTGAGAGAAACAATTAGAAATGAGAGACGACTAGATCTGAAACCAGTCATGCACTTCATTAAAGAACAACAGATTAAATGGTTTGCCCAGCTCACAGTGGTTTGCCCTGGTACCATCTGCCACAAAGAGTCACATTGAAGAAATATAATGGAGCAAGAGGAAGACCATGTTAAAGATGGAGTTATGTTATCAAGAACAACCTTAGTGAAATAAATACCAACTCACAAAGAGCATCATTCAGAGCGTATAAAAGATCTTTACATCTCCCAATAACACCTGAATGAGGTAAATGAAAGATGAAGAAGGAGTCTCTGGTTTAGGAGTCTCTGTGACGAAGTGGTCAAGCCGTTTGACTCGTGCTCCGAAGGTTGTGGGTTCGATTCCGGGCCGCGTCCTTCGGTTTACGAGTTAAATGTTT
>JACEFZ010003623.1:0-30000 GCA_014155875.1 Cepaea nemoralis | reverse complement strand
AAAAATGCACTCGTGTTACGAAAGACGTAACCCCGAATCGAACCCACAACCTTCGAAGCGCGAGACAGATGGAAATACGTTGTTTTGAATTTACTATTTAAGTATTGTGCGTAGTTTAGAAGGGGATTCAATGTCTTTGTCATATTAAGTAAAGTAAAGTACAGTACAGTAAAGTAAAGTAAAGTAAAGTAAAGTAAAGTAAAGTAAAGTAAAGGACCCCTCTATGCGTCATGCGTCCTGTTCGGTATGTGGTTCTAGCTCCACACGGTTAGACCAGTCGGCACTCGATGGGTGGTGTCAAAGTTATTTATGGAAAGACAAGATGAAGATATGGCCAGGAGACGATCTAGCGGAACGTTAAACTGTTATGTATGGACAGACAATATGAAGATATGGCCAGGAGACGATCTAGCAGAGCGTTAAACAAATACATACGGACAGACACGGCGAAGATAAGGTTAGTTTACAGTTTAGCAGAGTGGAAAACAATTACATGTGAACAGAAATACAATTAGGAAATCCTTTGAGGCTACTAAGACCGCTTATAAATAAATTCACATTTATTCTATGACGGACATAGAAATAGAGGAAAGAAGTTGAGACTAGAGGACGGGTAACTATAGCTTTCAGTCTGTGTTGTCTTCTGTGTCCTCTAATTTCTGCGTTGCTTTTCTACTTCTCTGAGCACCAAACAACACGTGTGAATTTATGTGTGAGCTACACAAAAACAGATAACATCAAGACAGGTCAGGATACACTCTAACATAATATAAAACATGTATAAACAGTTGATTGATTGATTGATTTAGGAATCGACATCACAGCATTCGGGGCATTCCCATAAGTGCTCCGTCCCCATCCTCAGCAGCCAGCGAAGAGTTCCAGCACTAATAGTACCAGTAGCAATCTGATTAAAAGTCCGTCTCGCCTTTCCTTTGAGCGTTGTGAGTCGGCCAGATCCCTTCGTCACTCCTCGTTGTCTCATTCTTGCCAGACCATGGTAATCCATTTGCTCCTCCGAGGTGTGCACGTGCTCCCACAAGGCCACAACCACGTCTGCCTTGTCATGTATCAATACTCCACCAAGTTCTGCAGAGCCAGCCAATCTGTCCGCCTGTTCATTTCCCAGCACACCGGCATGCCCCGGAGAAAAGATCCAGGCGATACTTGTCACCCGTGACCTCCGAAGCGAAGCAAGCCACTCCGCACGAAGTCTGCCCGTCCTCACCCTCGTCAGCATGCTTTCTGAGTCAGTTACAATCACGATGTGTGTGTGTGTCGTATTCTCCATCCAGCGGAGAGCCGCAGTGACTTCCTCCACTTCCATTCTTAAGCTGGATGTTGTGGTATCATATGCCAGGCTCTCCTTGTATAAACAGTATGAAGATGGAGTCAAGATGCAGTCTAATAGAATGTAAAACAGTTATTATATGGACAGTCGACATGAATACATTGAATAATCCAGTCTTGAAGAATGTAAAACAGTTACATATGGACAGACAGTATGAAGAAATGGTCAGAACAGTTTCTAGCAGAATTTTCAAAGAATTACATATTGACAGACAACATAAAGATATGGACAGGTTACGGTCTAGCACAATGTAAAACAGTTATATATGAACAGACACAGTTACGACACGAGGAGGATACAGACTACAGAATATACAATAAGGAATTAAGTCATAAATTATTGGAGATTCAAAACATCAACCCTGGCTGCATAGATGGCACTGGATGACAATGATGAATGTAGAAATAGAAAGGCCAATAAAATCTGATAATTAAACTCGCCCTGGGCAAACCAACATGTATTTATTCCAAGGCCATATTTCCCTCAACAGTCTAGGGTAGAAGAAGAATAGGAATGAACGAATGAAAACAGAACCATTAGCCACAAATAGGATGTAAAACAGACACTCCCAGCATTCATAGCAAACCGTGATGAAATACTCCCTTCCCTGGGGTTATTTTCCTTTTTCTAAAGGCTGATTTCTCTGTTACATTGGACAGATGATTTCTCTGTTTTGTTGGATTGATGACGACAGCCTGCGGGCATGGTTTGCTCATTTCCATAATTGTTGTTTTATGATTGCCGCTTTATTTGTGCTTTTATTACGGGAGCAGTTAATGAAATGTTCTAGCCGACATTACCCTTCCCATACTCGTCGATGGAGATGTTTAAGATCTCGCATTGTCCTTATTGAAATTAGTTTATTTTACATTCAGCTTAGTCGTGTTCCCATACCCGTCTCTGGAGATGGTTTAAAATCTGTGTTGTCCAAATTGAAATTAGTTTATTTTACAACCAACCTAGTCGTATTCCCATACTCCACGCATGAGATAGTTCAGAATTTGCACTGACCATATCGAAATAAGTATAGTTTATATTCAACCTAGTCGTATTCCTATACTCGTCTCAGGTAAGAACTTGTCATGTCCGTATTGAAATTAGTTTATCTTACATTCAACGTAGTCGTATTCCCATACATCTTTCATGAGATGGTTCAGAACTTACCATGTCCATAATGAAATAAGTTTATTTCACATTCAACCTAGTCGTATTCCCATACATCTCTCATGAGATGGTTCAGAACTTGTCATGTCCATACTGAAATTAGTTTACTTTACATTAAACCTATTCGTATTCCCATACATCTCTCATGAGATGGTTCAGAACTTGTCATGTCCATACTGAAATAAGTTTATTTCACATTCAACATAGTCGTATTCCCAAACATCTCTCATGAGATGGTTCAGTACTTGCCATGTCCATATTGAAATTAGTTTACTTTACATTCAATCTAATCGCATTCCCATACTCATGTATTCATCATAATTATGTTTGACTGGCCTACCGACTCTATGGTTAAGGATTCAAACCTCCTCAAGGCGGGGGTGTTTTACTTGTATTTATGGCACGTCTCCGGAGTCAATGCAGCCTTATAACATTGGCACACTAAACCTTTCTGAACAGTTACAATTAATCGGAGTGATAGTAATAGCGTGACCCTTCGAGTGTCGTTTGGTTAAGAAATTGTGGGCTTTGCACTATATACTCTAGGAGTCGCCGTGGCTGAGTGGCTGAACGCCCGCCTGCAGGCAGCATGGTCCGATTAATGGTTCGATCCGATTAAAAAAGGTCTTAAAATCGAGAGGATCGACTTCACTGCCCCTGGTTTTATCCCATATGTCTCGGTCTCTTTCCGCAGAGTGGCCTGCCGAAAGCGTCGCATAAAG
The DNA here is from genome assembly GCA_014155875.1 of Cepaea nemoralis. NCBI lineage: Eukaryota > Metazoa > Mollusca > Gastropoda > Stylommatophora > Helicidae > Cepaea > Cepaea nemoralis. The sequence goes on along the minus strand of JACEFZ010003623.1, from coordinate 26,763 downwards.
CACGAACTCCGTAGCGCCAACGACGACCTCCATGAGTCTCCGAGAAAAATGCACTCGGGAACCGAAAAACGAAGCCCTGAATCAAACCCACAACCTTCGGAGTGCGAGACAAACAACGTTGCCACAGAGCCGGCGTAAATTGTACCACCTTCTTTTACACTGTATATCTCCATCGTTGTTTTTGTTGCTGCTGATGATGATGATGATCATGACAAGTATGATGATGATGCTGATATTGATAATGATGATACTGATAATGATAATGATAATGGTGATATTGATAATGGTGATGATGATGATGATATTGATAGTGATTATAATTATATCGATAATGATGTTGATATAAGTGATCATGGTGAAGATATCGTTGTTTAACACAATGTGACTGATTACTTTTTACTGTGGAGTAGCGATAGATCAGCGGCTAGACGCTCGCCTCCCTCACACGTGGTCATGGGTTCGATCCGCAGTTGGGCGGTTATAAATTTTTTTTAATACACCTGAACTCCCAGGTCTATCCAGCATAAAATGGGTATCAATAAATGGGAAAATAAAGGCAGCACTTATTGCAGATTATTTTTTGTATATCCTATTTACAGGACACGGCTGTAAACACCAACATTTCACTGCTGTTGTTGATGTCTTGGCAAGTTTACATTCAGTAGTTTGCCATTGCTTTCGGAACGACCAGCTACCATACCAACACGTTAAGACCTAGTGCAACGCTGTCTGATGCCAAATCGGTCGCAGCTGTGTTTCTAACGCAAGTATGCGGGCTTACGAATCGCGTCCGCAAACTCTAAGCCACGGAGACAGGCTAGTACAGATTGGTCTATAGAATATGGCTATTGCACTTTCGTTCAGAAAGCAATAGCACACTACTGTACGTAAACTTGCCACCAAATCACAAACAGCCAAATATATTACTGGGGTTGACTGCCACGTCCTGTAAAGAATATGCGAGTAACTAAGTAGCAACTTATGCCCAATGCGCCTTACATATGGAAAAGAGACCTTTATCTGTCAGTTTGCACTGACAGTTTTCTACAAATAGGCGTAACCAGAATGTTTGTGGTGTTGTTGTCTTCATCCCACATTATTATTCATTTAAGAGATGTTGCTACGCGAGGGACAGTCCCGCTAATGAATTGATGACACCGGAAAAGTGTACGTTAACCCGCAGGTCTTTGCTCGCTCAGAAAACAGGCTGTCAGAGATTTACATCCCATCAGATGTCATAGGAATTCAAGAGACCTACACAGATGTCACCGAGGAACTAGAGCCAGACATACTAGAAGAAGAAATTATAGAAGCCATCAGATTAGCCCCATTAAACAAATCACCAGGACAGGATGAAATACCAAATGAACTAATTAAAGCAGCAAGGGAAGTAAGAACAGCTTGGCTACATAGACTATTCAACCATGTTTGGGTAGAACAACAGACACCACGAGACTGGGGAAACGCCATAATTATCCCAATTTGGAAAAACAAAGGCAGCAAAAGAGATTGCTCACAATACAGAGGCATTTCACTGTTGAGTCATACTGGGAAAATATTTTGCAAAATTCTTGAAAAAAGATTACGAACTACTTTAGAACCCCAGCTAAGCGAAACGCAGCTTGGATTTAGGAACAACAAAGGATGCACAGACGCCATTTTTGCTCTTAGACAACTTATAGAAAAATCAATTGAATTCAATGAAACACTCTACTTAGCCTTTGTCGACCAAGAAAAGGCATTTGATAGGGTAGATAGAAACAATCTGTGGGAAATCCTTAAACAATATGGAGTGAGTACACATCTAACAAACCTATGTAGAAGTTTATACAACAACAGTGAATGCATAGTGAGAGCAACTGGAGAACACTCAGAACCCTTCACCATAAGATCTGGAGTACGACAAGGTTGTGTGCTGTCCCCTCTCTTGTTCATAACATATATAGACAACATATGTAAAGAAACCAGCCAAGCAGAGACAGCAAGAATACCGCATGACGAGAACACAGAAGAAGAACCATCTGCAAATCTAACCATTAGAGAACTCCTGTTTGCGGACGACCAAGCACTAATAGCAAAATCAGAAGCTGAATTACAAGACCACATGAATAGTCTAAACGAAATGTGTAGGGAACATAACATGAAAATTAGCACAAGCAAAACAGAGGTAATGACTATAACTAAAGAAGAACAAACAGCAACAATTCACCTAAACGAACATCCCTTGAAACAAGTAAAGAGCTTCAAGTACCTAGGAAGTATAATATCATCAAATGGCAGATCAGAAGACGAGATCGAAAATAGGTGCAATAAGGCAAATCAACTCATTGGACAAATGGCACCAATACTAAAGAACAAACATGTATCAATAACTACTAAGAAGGCACTTTACAACACAATCTTCCTACCAACTCTGTGCTACCAATGCCAAACCTGGACAATGACAGAAAAAGAGAAAAGAAAAATCACAACAACAGAAATGAGGTTTCTGAGAAGAATACTCAACGTATCAAGAAGAGATAAGATCAGAAATGAAGAAATCAGGACTAAAGTAGGGGTTAAAGCTGCTCTAGATTTTATTAGAAAGCAGCAAGTCAAATGGTTTGGCCATGAAAGTAGGCTACCAGTCTACAGTATGCCACATCAAGCAATGATGTACAGACCAGATGGAAACAGAGGAAGAGGCCGACCACGTAAACGTTGGACGGAGGGAATAACAGAATCCATGGGAATGTCGATATACGAAGCCCATAACCGGGCACTCTCACGAAGTTTATACTTCACCTCGACACCGCAAGGTACAAGAGGAACATGATGAGATGAGATGAGAGAGATTTACTGTGACCTGAATAATTGATGTGCGAGTACTTTCTGTGGACACGGTAAACGAACGCAAGAGAGCTGTCGATGTTTGAGTTTAATTAGAGGAATTTACGAGCACGTTTGTTTTTCTCGCCCTCGTGATGGTCTAGTCGATAATCTGCCGGATTTGCCAAGGTGGGGGATTTTACAAGCATACACTGTTTCACAACTACACCTCGTATGACATTTAATGTGATACAAACTATACTCTGTAAAATATATTCACTCTTCCGTGTTTTACCGAGGACCAGTAGGGACGCAAAGAATAGTAACAGTGTAAACTGCCATGCATGTCGCAAGTGGCGACTAAGGAGGGTTGGTGTGAGTCTGGATACCTTATCCGGTAGAAAACTTGGGATGCAAAATCCAACCAATTATGAATGAATCGATAAAGGGCGTGGCTGAAATTATTGAAGACATTATCTTCGTTGGGTGACGAAAGAAGAAGCAGAAGATGATGATCATGGTGATGATAATAAAACTCTTCAGTTCTCCACAATTCCTTGCCCTGTACAACTTTCAATCCGATACACAATTATACCTTGTCAATGGTTCACAATGACATAGTAATATTTGTGTACAACACTAAAAGTGTCCCAAATTATGTTTATAAAGCAGCCTGAGTGGTACAGTAACATTCCATGTTGTTTGTCCATCAAGAATGATGATGGCCATTCATTTCATCCAGTGGGGTTGAAAGTGTGGACCCGTGAGTTCTAAGATGGCTGATAAGGCCTATTTTGGCTCGAAATGTTCTTTGACAATGTGGGCAAAGAATGCTTGACGTTCCAGGAGGAGGATCTCCTGCAGTGGTTTTTCTGTCCAGCCTTTTCTTCACAGCTCTTGCAGTCCTGGTTGCTTCACAAGTGACTGCACCCTTATGTAATGATGTACGCCACGAATTACGGTCTTTAGCAGCGGTCTCCCGAATGTCGTGATGAATTCCAAAAGCTTTCAGTGAGATTTACAGAATGTCTTTTAAAGATATTCCTCTGGCCGCCTTGGCAGCGTTTACCACAACGCAGTTCGCCGTAAAAAATTTGTTTAGGGAGCCTGTGATCTGGCATACGAGATAAGTGACCAGCCCAGCGAATATAATGTTTCATTAGTAGAGTGTGGATACTGGGCCTGGACGCTCTTTCATGTAAAGCCCCATGTATATAAAATTTAGTAAGTAAAGTTGTAAAGGACCCCGTCTCACGGTTCTATGAGTGTGTGGTAAAGCACGAAAAGCCAACAGCGTTTTTCCACACTCATAGTGGTATTCGATATATGGTTCTATCGCCCTATGTTTACAGACAATATAAAATAACACGGAGTAATGCAGTTTTACACACCACAATTACGGAAAACAAAAGATGTTGCGGCGACTAGTCTTCATCGGCAAACAAAAACAAGAAAACGCAACATTTGACCATTGGGAAGACATTACAAAGATTACATTAATGCAGAATGATCGAATGAAAATAATGCAATAATGGGAGAGAGATTAGAACAGTGAAAATAAAATAAAATAAATAAATGGAAAAAAAAATGTGTTCTACTCAGCTCAGTGCATATCTCAGGACTGTGAAATAGTGAAACAGATGTGTCTTTCTTGCAATCACGTATATGGCTATACTGTCCGGGTCGTACTGGTGTATGAGGCAACATGAATGGCCATCTGTTGCCTTCATGGGTGTATCTGTTGCATGAGTGGGGGTCAGTCGTTGACATGTCTTTCTGGCCAAGACGTAACTGAGAATACTCTCCGTGTCATGATGGAATAGGGGGCAAAGTATTAACAGAACTGTTGGCATCAAGTGTGTAGATGTTTCAGGAGTGACATATCAACCTTTGATACGTTACTCTGGTTATTATATAATCTGGTTCTACTGGAATGCGAGAAAACTGTGAATGAATCGCATCTGTGGGCTTCCAGCACGCAGATGCTGCATGAGTGGGCGATCAGTCTTTGACATGTACTTTTTTGCCAGAACGCAATAGGGTATACTGACCGATCATGATGGAATATGAGGCAATATGAAGCTATTGGCTTTAAAGGTGTAGCTGTTGGTTGAATGGGGGAATCAGTTCTTGACATGCCTCTCTTGTCAGGATGTCATTGGATATATACTGCGCGGCCTTGCTGTAATGAGAGGCAACTATTAACGAAATTATCGGCTTGAAGAGTGGTGTTGTTGCACGAGAGGAGATCAATTGTTGATATGTCTTCCTTGTCAGGACGTAATTTCATATACTGTCCCAGTAATGAGAGAAGATCAATCGTTGATATGTCTTCCTTGTCAGGACGTAATTTCATATACTGTCCCAGTAATGAGAGAAGATCAATCGTTGATATGTCTTCCTTGTCCGGACGTAATTTGTTATACTGTCCCAGTCATGAGAGAAGATCAATCGTTATGTCTTCCTTGTCAAGACATAATTTTGTATGCTGTCACGTTCATGAGAGGAGATCAATCGTTGATATGTCTTTCTTGTCAGGACATAATGTGGTATACTGTCCCAGTCTTGAGAGAAAATCAATCTTTGATATGTCTTCCTTGTCAAGACATAATGTGGTATGCTGTCCCGTTCATGAGAGGAGATTAATCGTTGTTATGTCTTTCTTGTCAGGACGTAATTAGGTATACTGTCCCAGTCATGAGAGGAGATCAATCGTTGTTATGTCTTTCTTGTCAGGACATAATTAGGTATACTGTCCCAATCAAGCTTGAGTTCGAGGTAACTATGGCCGGATCTGTTGGCGAGATCGTTGTTGAATGCTAACGATGGGCATGAGGGATATAAGGAAGGCTATTTAAACAGGTGAATTGATCGGTACAACTGTCTTGGAACAGTCGTAACATCTGGCGGAAGATGCAATGTAGAGATTAGAAGAAAAATGTGTCGCCTTTCGAAGAATTAACACAAAATCATCAGTATAAAGCTATCAAATGCAGTTAGAAGAAGTGTGTTCCAATAAGCAACATCTAATGGCAATGAAATGTGTATTCTGGGGAAACTATGAAGAATACCATAGATGGTCAGAAACCACCAATGAAAAATTCCTCTAGAAACAAATGAAAATCGTAAATTGATTTGAGAAATTAGAAGTGTACTGTTAAGATGTTTTGCATACGTTATAAGAAGACATTACCTTGGACATTTAGAGACAATTGGCAAACTTAAAGGGAAAAGAGCAAGCGAGATAGAGAGAGGGAGAGGGAGAGAGAGAGAGAGAGAGAGAGAGAGAGAGAGAGAGAGAGAGAGAGAGAGAGAGAGAGAGAGAGACGGACAGACAGACAGACAGACAGAGAGAGAGAGAGAGAGAGAGACAGAGAGAGAGAGAGAGAGAGAGAGAGAGAGAGAGAGAGAGAGAGAGAGAGAGAGAGAGAGAGAGAGAGAGAAATTCCTGCATGGTTTGGCCACTTGGTGTAATCGGACCAAAAATACAGATCTTATCTAAGCCGTTGGTGATTGTATGAGACAGCGAACCGTACTGTCTCCCCGACCCGCCGTTCTATTCTCTATAAATCATTAACCATCAACCACAACCCTATCAGAGAGACGTCCCTGCTTTTATCAAATTAAATTTAATAATTCTGAAGACAACATTAATCATATTTATTCACCGTCTTTTATAATCAGACACAATGTTTTGGTTACTGATGACACGACAGCTGCGGTCGATTTCAAATTACCATTGGTTTGTTCGCATTGAAATCTTAAATATTTGTTCTAAAAAAAATAAACACAACTGAAGGGATGTTTTAAAATGTAATGTTCGTTAAAATGTGATGTGCTTTCATTTCTCGATAAATCACAAAATGTCATGTTTATTACAAGTGATAGGTTTGACTCAATTAACTAAGAGCTGTCACGAAAAAATTGATTAGTTTGTCAGGAGTAAATGTTCCTCTGAAGAATTTAATTTCTATGGCTTTGTTCAGAATAGTTTGCTCATAAGTCTGAATTAGTTTTCTTGGGATTGGTTCTCAATTTTAGGTTTTCAGCAAACACTTTTGGTCATACCAACATTGTAAAGATTGTGGGCTTCATTTGCTGGTCAGAATTGGTCTCGTTTTATATGAGTTCAACCAACACTTTTAGGTATGTCAATAATGGCTTGATTTTGTATTAGATTATCCGTGTTATCTACGTCACTAGGCGCCTTTTTTGCGTTCGTTATTGGTTGCCATTTCTGTGGAGAAGGGGTTAAGAATGCAATTCCGAATCTCACGTACCACGTTCGAAACACTGCTCTGGGCGATTTGGAAGCAGACTGCCTTGTGTTGATTTCCACGCAATAGTTTGAGTGCTGGTCTTTCTGATAGCAATGGTAAACTACTGAACGTAAACTAGTCAAGATGTCACAAACAGCAAAAAATGCTGAGGTTGACAGTGACGTCCTGTAAAGGATTTACAATTAGCTTCACTGGTTGCCATCTGACACTATCACAAGTAAAGGTAATGTCTGTGTATGTGTGTTAATCATGTCATAAGAAAATTACAGGTAAATTGTGTAATAAGTCGCTATCACTGAATGTAAGAAGGAAAGTATGGGAATGCTATATAGAACATGTTTTAATGTATTGGCAGTGAATCTTGGAATGTAAATGAACAAATTAGGAAGAGATTCAAAGCAACAGAGATGTGGTTCCTAAGACGAATATTACGAATTCCTGGCACTGTCAAAGTAACTAACAACGACTGCCTGAAAGAGGCTAATGAAACTAGAACATTATATTCAACAATAAGATTGAGACAAACAGCTTTCTTCGGTCATGTGATGAAAAGAGAGGCATTGGAGAACATCGTGACGACCGGAAAGATCAACAAGAAAAAGAGGCAAGTGGTTTATGGGGAAAAAACGCGCCTTAAAGCGGTTTTTTGGTACATGGTGCTAGACCCAAATGTTTATAGTCCATCGGCATTCCAGAGGTAATGTAGTCAGTTTGCCCCCCTCCCCCCTAATCCGTCTACCCAAAATTTACTGACTGTTTACGTCTACGTTTTCTAATCAATTTGACGGTTTTCGCCTGTCACATGCAGGAAGGATGAAGGAATGCTACACCCATTGTGTTCTTTGAATTCCCCCCCCCCCCATAAACCACATTGAAACTGTCATTGGATGTTTCTCAGCGTGTCAACTTATTGTCCCTGTTTTACATGCATACAACAGTGTAGGTTCTATTGAGAACTTTTAACACTCTTTTGTTTTCTAACTGCAGTTGGCATATTTTTTTTTTTTTTGGGTGAGCGTGTCTTTTATCAAAGTGAGTAACCTACAACACTCACATTCACGCCAAGAATTGTGCTGGGGTTTTTAAGTGTTTTAAAAGGCAAGTCAATCGACTTCATTGCACCGGGTTTTATCCCATATTGCTCGGTCTCTTTCCGGAGGGCGGCCTGTCGAAAAGCGTAGCATGAAAGACGAACTCCGTTGCTTCAGCGACGATCCCCAGGAGTCTCCGAAAATATTTCTCTCTTGAACCGAATGACGTAGATCAGTATCGAACCCACAACTTTAGGAGCACGAGGCAGGTGGTATAACACCTTCACCACGGAGACACCCAGATGGTATAACTCCTTCACCACGGAGACACCCACGTCCTGGGTATATGGTGCTAATCTCATATGTTTAGGGGGAGCTGAGTGGTCTCGGGGTATGGTGTCCGCCTCGAGTGCTGGAGGTCCCGGGTTCACGTGGACTTCCAGTAACAAAATGTCCCCTGGTCTCTAGGTAGGGAAATCGGACGCCCGTGTGCATTGTTGCGCACGTAAACAATCCCTTGGCAGATGGAAATCGAAAATGAGTAGCCTAACGGCGCTGCCCGGGCAAAATTTCGAGTTAAAAATTTACCCAAAGTATTTCAGGATCCTCGCCGGTGCTAAGGGGTTCGTGCACTGAGCTGAGATTCTCCAGACTCAGGCTTCAGTTAGGAGTAGAACGGAGCACCGTATGCTCCCGTGTGCCGTGATGTTGATCCGTCGACTAAACTAAACTAAAGTAAACTCATAAATTTAGACCACGTGACACTAAAAGTATTGTGTGGTGAGCATCACAACAGCAACTGTTACTTCTCAGAAAACATCTTGGTATCCATTTTCATTTAGGTAGACTCTTTCCCCCCCCCCCTCCCCTCCACTTTTCCCATTTTCGGTTGCTGGCTTTTAAGAAGAGCTTACTCCACATACGTGCTTTTGCAACTAGTAGTTGCTACTAATAATGAGTATGCTGGAGTAATGATTGAGAGTGGATTAGTTTTCCCTATTACCAGTGTCCAACTCCGACTTCTGAGGTACTTGTAATTTAGTCAAGGACGAGAAGTCAACATTTACATCCAACTGTCCTACGCAGGGATTGAACCCATTACCCTAGCAACAGCGCACCAGAAGTTTAAGAGCGAGTGCTCTTATCCTGTGACCAGGGCTCCCGCGCCGATCTAGTCTACAATGAGTATGAGGAAATATTTCAGAAAGTAAAGGCGGCCGACTTGATATTAGCCATATTACCCATCGAGTGCCAACTGGTCTGTACAGAACAAGGAGCTGGCACTATGTACCTATTATGTCCCACAGTGTGGAAGAGGGTCTTGTACTTTCTTTCCCTGCGAGATGAGGGTCTAGAGAATATTGCGACAACATGGAAGCTCGAGGGTGTTACAGACAGTGGTAGACAGAGGGAGGAAATGCTGTGTGGGGTGACTAACGGGCAGGGAAAGAGATCAAGGTTCGAACTTGTGAGTATCATGGAGAGCAGATGTTTGTGGAGAAACATGATCGGCTACTTCCGCTCGGCATGGCACGTGATGTTGATAAAGATGACGATGATTGTGGTTATAGTGGTGGTGATGATGATGATAATGATTATGCTGTTGATGATGATCGTGGTGGGGAGGATGATGATAGCACATGATGATGATGGGACATGATGATGCTGAAGATGACACTTGATGATGGTGATAATGATTATTATGGTACAAGATTATCATGACAGTGGTGGCACATGATGATTATGATGGCAAATGATTATGATAATGATACATCATGCTGATGATAAGAATGATAATGGCAAATTATAATGATAATGGCAAATGATGATGATGGTAAGGATGATAATGGAAAATTATTATGATGATAATGGCACATTTTAATGATAATAATGATAATTATGGCAAGTTGTCACGAAAATTCTTGGAGATGTCGATCGATGAAAGACTGTCTCGCCATCCGTCTACAGGCGGCAGCCATCTTTTGATGTGGTAGACAGACTGTCTGGATGGAAGTCGGCAAGATCTTTTGTTGTGGGGAAATTATTCTCCAGATTACAGACCGGCGGGACTTTTTGAAGTACCGGGACAAGTCCCCAGATGAAAGCGGAATAGACGGCCAGTTGTTTACATCGAGGCTAAAATGAGAGAGAAAAATATATCCTAGACGCCTAATGTCTAGTCAGATTTGTGACGTCATTTAGGCACAATATTAAAACAGTCTGGATAAACAACTTTGGCCAGAGTCGACCAAATTTTGTGACACAACAAGGACGTGTATGTAGTGTTCCTGGTTTGATTATAGAGAGAGACTGCAGTGTCTTGTGTTGATTTACATCGGCGGACATGTATCCATTGTGTGATTTCGTAGTCTCAATTTCAAACCGGAATAAATATATGGTATTTAATTTAGTAGACCTAAATTAGATTATTCTTAGGAATCGAGTGTAGTAATGTGCGTGATGAGAAGGTATTATAGGAGTGTCGGCAGCAGTAGGCTATCGCGATGCTTAAAATAGCTAGTGTTAGATATCAATTAACTCAGTGAGTTAAGGGAAATTTAGTGGGATGATACTTCGGGAGATTGAGGATGGTTGGGGGGGGGGGGGGGAATAAAGGAAATGTAAAGTGGTAGGATCTTCTAGTAGTGTGTCTACTGGATTTCTGCACTTTTCTTTTAGTCTTTCCTTGTCTTACCATGACTCAGACCAATGTGATGAGCTCCTCTGCATTATGACAGAGTTTAGTTCTCTGATATATATCTGAGTGCGGCCGTTGGCCTACATTCACCTAATAAAGGTCGGAATCGGGTTGCTCTCACCAGGTGTGTTCTCTCTTCAACAGGTTCCACTATATTTTACAACAAGCTAGAAGAAAAGTCATGTCTCGATCAGTGAAGGCGGTTTTTTACTCAGCGGCTCTTGCACTGGGCCCATAACCCAGAGGGTCTGCAAGAACCTGGCCTCTGCTGAGCAGGAACTGATGATCATTTCAGAGTGATTCCTCGGTGGTGGTTCTTATTATTTTAGAGTGCATACACTTACAATACTACCAGTAACAGGAACAATAGTAGTATATAGAAAACTTGAAAATTAACACTGTTTTCTAAATAGGGAATTCGTTTGAAACATTACCAATTAACATTGAGTTTCTAATTGGTGAATTCCTATGACTGTAACTACTAACATTTAGTTTCAAAGTGACAGTCAACATTATTTACTGTACAAGTGTTATCAGATTCCAGAACTGTTAGTGACATATTAGTTACACTGTGTGTGTCAGATTCATGGTCGGTATTGGACTATATCCACTATTGGTGACCAGGCATCCGGACTATGCAAGAGCTATTGGAGGAAGTCGACATTTGGCCGGAGAGACGCATCATTTGGTGAGGTCTTCTTGTACTTGATCTATGGTCCTGTTGTGTGGCCGGTACTGGGATGAAAGCAGACTTTGCTCCTGAGCTGTTTGGTCTGATTCTGCATACACTCTAGATTATACGACAGACATTCTACACACACACTTTGCACACACCTGACACTTTTCTTTATTAAATTAATTTGTCATTTTGTTAGAAGCTAGTGTTGTGTAATATGTTTTGGAAAATAATGAGAGGGGGCATGGTCCAGTGGTAAGAGAGAGAGAGAGAGAGAGAGAGAGAGAGAGAGAGAGAGAGAGAGAGAGGGGAGAGAGAGAGAGAGAGAGAGAGAGATCCAAGGACTGATGGGGTGTTGTGGACAGAAATCCAGGAGATCCTCAAGATAATGATATGGGGTTAAAAGAATGTGGGTGTTGATTCCCCTCACCCCAGGGAAGACACGTATTACGACACAAGTGATGATTATTATAAGAATGAAAATGGCGAATCATGATGATAATAAGGACGATAATGACAAATTATGATGATAATAAAGATGATAATCGCAAATGATGATGATAAGGATGATAATGGCAAATGATGATGATAATACCATGATAATGACAAATGATGATGATTATACGGATGATAATGGCAATAGATGATAATGATGGCAAATAATGATGTGATGGCGCATGATGATGATAATGATGGTGGTGGTGATGATGATGATGATGAAGATGATGATGATGATGACGATGACGATGACAATGATGATGATGATGATGATGATGATATACCACGGTATTCCGTGGCTTTCTGTACCAATCTTATCGCAAATGACCATTTCTTACAGACCTTTCATTCATACATTAAACAACAGAACACACAGGATTGATTTCACACGGAGCTGCATGAACGTTTTGGGAACTTAGACAGGAAAGGTAAGCAACCTCTGGGAACATAACCAGTGTGGGAATTTGAGGAGAAAGAAGGTTATCTTTGATTTCTTCCTCGACACCTGCCGCTCTCTCCGGAGGCTAGCATGGCATAATGGATAAGAGAGTTCGTTCTCAAACTTCCGGTGTGCTGATGCCGAGGTAGCGGGGTCAGCCCTTATACTGGTCAGTTGAACTCAAATGTTGACTTCTTGTCCTTGACTTGGGAACGTAAATTACAAGTACCTCAGAAGTTGGAGTGGGTTTGCCTGATGGCGAGGGACACTTGTACTAGGGAAAGCTAACCCAAAGGCAAAATCAGTCCAGTGCACTAGAAGTAGTAGCACGTGTATGAACTACGCTTGAGTTCAAAACGAAGCGGACGCATTAAAAAAAAAGAAAAAAACATGCCGCGCTCTGGCACCAACAGTTTGGGAACCATTGATGGAAGAGATGGTAACGCGTAGAATAACATATGGCAATTTTCCCGCGGTCTCTAATTGTAAACAGAAGCCTCGGAAAACGTAGAATCAATTCCAGTCATTACATAATGTTACTGTTAATTCTAGGCGGCTTTGGTTTGGTGTAAGCGTCGTAGACATTGTAAATAGAACACAAATGTAACAACATGGTGGTCAGAGTTCGATTACTGAGCTCATTGCTCTTGATGGGCGTCACTTGGTTCTTGGTTTTGAGAATCCTCATCAAAGTAAGTAGTACGGGCAAAACATTGGGTGCCCCGTCTCACTCAGCTAGTGGCGTAGATGCTGGTCTACCCAGTAATACACTGGTTTTGAAGACGTTGCAGTCATCTTCTCGTACGACCCTCCTTTCTAGAACCTCACTTAAATTCAGACGCAGGCTTCCGTGAATGTCTTGTTTTATGTGTATCGTTGGCCTCCGTGAATGTCTTGTTTTATGTGTATCGTTATCTTCCGTGAATGTCTTGTTTCATGTGTATTGATATCTTTCGTGAATGTCTTGTATCATGTGTATCGTTGGCCTCCGTGAATGTCTTGTTTCATGTATATTGATATCTTTCGTGAATGTCTTGTATCATGTGTATCGTTGGCCTCCGTGAATGTCTTGTTTCATGTATATTGATATCTTTCTTGAATGTCTTGTATCATGTGTATCGTTGGCCTCCGTGAATGTCTTGTTTCATGTGTATTGTTGTCCTCCGTGAATGTCTTGTATCATGTGTATCGTTGGCCTCTGTGAATGTTTAGTTTCAGGTGTATCGTTCGCCTCCGTAAATGTCTTGTTTTATGTGTCGTTGGTCTCCGTGGCTAAGAGGTTTAGTATCTTGCCTCGCGCTTTGAATGCTGTGGGTTCGTTTCTGGACTCGGTCATTCGACTCACGGGTGCAGTGTTCTGGAATTCTCTTTTGAGGTCGTCGCTGCGGCTACCAAGTTCGTGCTCTGTGCGACCCTTTCGGCAAGCCGTTTGTTTAATTTTATGTTTCAGAGTGAGGTTGGTATGGACTTTCCATAGAGACCTCCGTGGGAACTCTAGTGACATTGTGGTTAACGCTCTTGTTGGGCATGAGTGGTCCGGGTTTAATCCACAGCACTGGCAAATTATATTTTTCTGATCAGTACAGCTTTGGGATCTATTCAACATCATAAATGTTGTAACATACAGTTTTCAGAATTATAAGGGACTTGTCTTAGAAGGATAGATGTGGGAGAAAGGAACTGACCAACACACTTCATTATGTCGTGATCTAGGATGTGCCAAGGCCTAACACTTCACCACCCAAGGGCAATGTCTGTCACAGGACTGTTCCCACATGTAAACTCTTGATCGAGTTCCACTCCGGGGAATTGAGGAAATGTCAAGACAACACAATGCTACCAAAAGACAAACACTTAGACAGGAGGCAGACAGACATATAGACAGACATATATAAAAACAGACATGCGGAACAGATAGACAGGCAGGCAGCAACAATCAGACATATATTCAAAAGGACAGACAGACGCACAGACGGTAAGACAGTCAGATATACAGACATTCGAATAGACATCTCACAGACAGAGAGGTAGAAATTCAGATAGACGTACAGATAGGCAGGCATGCAGCCAGACAGACAGACAATCAGACAGCAAACATGCAGACAGACAGACAGACAGACAGACATTCACACAGACAGACAATCAGACAGCAAACATGCAGACAGACAGACAGACAGACAGACAGACAGACATACAGACAGACAGACAGACAGACAGACAGACAGATAGACAGACATTCACACAGACAGACAATCAGACAGCATACATACAGCCTGGCAGACAGACATTCAGACAGACAGGCAGGCATACTGTGACACAGACAGACAATCAGGCAGGCAGGCATACAGTGACACAGTCAGACAATCAGACAGGCATACAGTGAGACAGACAATCAGACAGGCATACAGTGAGATAGACAATCAAACAGGCAGACATACATTTAGACAGACGGATAAGTAGGTAGGCAGACACCCAGCAAGCCAGCCAGACAGACATAAGACAGACAGAACACAAATAGAACACACAGGCAGACAGACAGACATTTTCTATACCAAACACTCTCCCCGTATTTCCAGTTTTGTTACTTGTTTTGAAACCAAGCCCTTTCTCTTAGGGATTACATCTGTACACATCCCCGTGTCTCAAAACCTATTTTCCACATCCAAGTTGCTCATGGCCATCTATTCCCTTGAATAAATAAAACATCTTTCACAAAACATGTTCCACTTTCAGATTGTGGCCTCCTGCACCCCAAGACGTCTCACATTTCATTCCCGTCTCATGACACTGAAGCAGATAGAGAAATGAGGACTCATTTTACTCTGATGGAACGTCCAGTTCAGAACAATCTCGATAGCTGGCACAGCTGACCAAAGTTTCCACGTTGCGGGCCGTCCGAGAACAAAATAAACATTTGCCCTCACCAGAGCGCAATTAGGCAGCCAATCATAACCTCAGGGTAAGCTGGCAGGGGCGGATAAGGGACTCTTAAGGTCTTATCTTTCTATTATCATTTCAGTTTCTGTCATTTAATGGGCGTGTATTACTTCTGTGTGCTTCAGGTAATTGTTTGTGTATCTGTGAAATATCAGTCTCTGTTTATCTGGCTATTCGTCCTGGTGTTTTTCTCGCTAACTAAAATAACATCTATCTGACACAACTTATATATACCTACCATCCTACTCATGCCTCTATCTATCTATCTATCTATCTATCTATCTATCTATCTATCTATCTATCCATCCATCTATCTATCCATCTATCTATCCATCTATCTATCCATCTATCTATCTATCTATCTATCTATCTATCTATCTATCTATCTATCTGTCTATCTATCTATCTATCTATCTATCTATCTATCTATCTATCTATCTATCTATCTATCTATATATCTATCTATCTATCTATCTGTCTGTCTGTCTGTTTGTCTGTCTATCTGCCTGTCTGCCTGCCTGCCTGCCTGACTGCTTGCCTGTATGTCTGTCTGTCTGTGCAATATCAATTCTTTCATTTTGAATTTGTGTAAGGGAATATTTTATCACGTTCATATAAAGCTTGATTTTATTTCTGCCTTGCTGTCCTTTCCGCTCTTAATGACCATTCATTATTATTGTTTCTGATTTAATTATTATAATACTGTTCCATCCAGATCTCGATGTTTTTGCTTTCTTGCATTTATGAGTTTTCGCTGATTGTTTTTTTTTTTTTTTAAATGTCCTTTGCCTCTACTTAATTTTATAATTTTTGTTTCAAAAGTATTCTCTTATATGCTTTATTAATTTATATTTCACGCAGTTTCTATCTCTCTCGCTCGCTCTGTCTCTCCTTCCATCTCTCTCTTCATCTCTCTCTCTTTCTTCATCTCTCCCTCTGCATCTCTTTCTCTCTCGCCTCTGGGTATATGTGTGTATCTCTCTCTTTATCTGTCTCTCTGGCACGCTCTTCCTCACTCTCCCATTTCCTTTGTTTTACTTTTTCCTAATCAATTTGTTAATGATAACATATTTCCTTTCCACCCCAGCGTTTCATTCACTTATTGATGTGATTTATTTGTGTCCATCTCCGGGTGCGCTGGCTCTTTTCCTTTCATACATCTCCATATCATTACATCACCGTTCGTATTTGCCCTGTTTGATGCCCATGTATTTAAACTCGATGTATTAATTTTGACAGCCATGCCAGCTTGAAGTAATTGGATGTTTGATGATTGATTTCAGCAGCAAGATGAAAGAGAATCCAGGAGGCATGGAGTATGGCCAGAAGAGAAACACCGTGACAGAGTATTTCATTTTAACACTCTGACCTGCTTTTACATGCGTCCTGGGGCTAGGTAATCTGTCCTGTCTTTTATGAGTAAATTGAAGACGTTTTTGAGTGCCCGCTGAGTTTTCTTTGCTGTTGTTAATTATTGTTGGAGTTTCTTTGCCTTGTGTTGGTTTCTGTGTTTCTGGTGTAAAGAATGTTTGGGGCAAGAGATGGGAATTCTTTCAGCGTGTAGCCACTTCTTACTGTTTTCATTCAGGATGTTTAGAGGTGAATCGATACTCATGGATTTGTTAATCAGGGAGGAATTTACGGGTGAGTGGGAAAGGTTTCAGTGTCTATGTCTGGAGAGATTAGGTAACATACTTTGTGAGAGGAGAACTATTCTAACATATATTTCTTGAGGGGTGGGTGTTGAGAAATAATTTAATATATATTTCTTGAGGGGCGGATGTTGAGAAATTCTCTAACATATATGTATTGAGTGACGAGTGTAGAGAAATCCTCTAACATATATTTCTTAAAGAGCGGGTGTTGAGAAATCCTCTAACATATATTTCTTAAAGAGCGGGTGTTGAGAAAGCCTCTAACGTATATTCTTGAGGGGTGGGTATTGATAAATCCTCCAACATATATTTCTTGAGGGGCGGGTGTTGAGAAATCTTCTTACACACACTGTTAGAGCGGTTAGGGCGTTATTCTGACGTCGGTATGATAACTGTAGGTAAGAATTATGTACGAGCTCTCACCATTTGCTACAGTAGGTCAAGACTGGTGTCAGAAATCATTGGGGCGCTGCCGCCTATTTATGTAATATCACGGGCGAGCTACCCCACTTTCTCAACAAGTGAATGATTTTTGACACCTGACAGGCAACCAGTTTGTCAGACGACTAATTTGATTCCAGACTTGCCGTTCAAATGTCAGTAGTCACTGTTTCTCACGCTGCATTAGTCCTGTGGAAGGTTCAGATTCCTTTACAATCCAGATCCTAAAGAGAGAGTGAGAGAGAGAGAGAGAGAGAGAGAGAGAGAGAGAGAGAGAGAGAGAGAGGGGAGAGAGAGAGAGAGAGAGAGAGAGAGAAATCTATATGGCTGAAATAAAGATTAAACCCCTGGATAACCGAGAGTACAGCTGAGAATGGCTCGTTTAAAAGGTAAAAGTAGCTGAACTTGGTCCTCCGAGGAGTGGGAAGGAGAACGTTAGATGCCAAGATTTAAGTCTACCAATGCACTACTAGGCAGGGCAAGTTGTCCCCCTGACAATACTCCCCTTCCTTGGTTTAATTAACCCCCCATCCATTCACACACACACACACACACACACACACACGTATGCACACTTGGAAAACAACAGATAACTATGATTAAAACCAACAACAACTCTTTATTACTAGCACTATGAATATTTGCAGGATGATTATGATAATGAATAATGTAAATATGCATCACCAATGTAATGAAAGACGTAACTGCTGTGGGTGTTTGTATGACATCGGGAATCAACTCCCATATAGATCCAATAGGCTTAGCTAGGATCATCTAGGAATTGCTAAGATCCACTATGGTCAGCTAAGATCAGCCGGTGATGCCAACGGGTCTCTCCTTGTTGTCATTGAACGAGATAACCTGATATTCTAGGTGAGAGCTAGGAAACATATTTTTAAAAAGTTTAGTATCTAAGTACTACATCAATACAATCCTAGTTAATACATACAATCAATCACCCACATACACAATGAGATGTCTGGCAGTGTCTCTATTTCAGCTTTACTTCGTTTTCTCTCTCTCTCTCTCTCTCTCTCTCTCTCTCTCTCTCTCTCTCTCTCTCTCTCTCTCTCTCTCTCTCTCTCTCTCTCTACATCTCTACCCTACTGTCGAGTCAGGGATGACTTTTCCAGTAGTCGACCACGCCCGTAGTTACATCTCCTTCTCACACTTTTCCGGTCCGGTCATGAGAAATGACATGTCATAAGTCCTTGTCGCCCATTCAGACACCCGGATCTTTGCAGCCGCTCCGTCAAAAGTGGTTTCAGCAAATCAAATGGTTAGCGGTGTTAAGTGCCAGTTATCTGTCTCTGTGTCAAGCCTCAGTGAGTGACGATGAACTCTCATTCATCACGCATTTGCTATGAACACAATATACCCGTTAGATAGCTTGGGTAATGTCTGAACCACTATACATCTGCTTCAAACACAACCATGGTAGTAACATATAATATTCACCACGGGGTTAACATATTACACGTAGATCCTGCTACAATAAACAATATGCCTATATGCGCTGCTCATAACACTCGCACACAAATATTCGTCATGGTCTGTTAACATATACATTAAATATCTCAAACAAATCTTAACTAAAATAAATAAATTTAGAGTAGGAACATGGAATGTTAGGACATTAAATGAGCTAGGAAAGTTGACCAATGTTCTAAGAGAGATGGATAGCATGAAAATGAATATACTAGGCGTTAGTGAGATGAGATGGAAGGGATCGGGCAAAATTATAGCTGATAATCACACAATAATTTATTCTGGAGGGGATACACATGAAAAAGGTGTAGGAATAATATTAGACGAAAAAACAGCCAAGTCAATTAATGGATACTGGTGTATTTCAGATAGAGTTATTATGGTAAAAATCAAAGGCAAACCAATAGACATAAATATTATACAAGTATATGCACCAACAGCAAGCAGTAGTGATGAAGAAATACAACACTTTTACGACGAAATAGAAATGGCGATGGCTCAAATTGGATCACAAGAAATAAAGATAATACTCTGATGATTTTAATGCAAAAGTCGGAAAGGGAAAAATGGAGGATGTAGTGGGGAATTATGGTTTAGGTACAAGAAATGAAATAGGGGAAAAGCTAATAGAATGGGCAAATATCAATGATATGATAATTGGAAACACATGGTTTAAACACCATAAAAGACGACTGTACACATGGATAAGCCCTGATAAGAAAATACGCAACCAAATTGACTACATACTAATTAATAAAAGATTTAGAAATGCTTTAATTAATGTAAAGACAATGCCTGGTGCTGACTGTAATAGTGATCATGTACCACTATGTGGACAAATAAAAGTAAGATTAAAGAGAGGGGAAAAAATGGTTAAGAACATGAGACTTAATAAAGAGGTTCTGAAAATAGATAAAGAAATTCAAGAACAATACAGAGTGACTGTGAAAAATAGGTACAATGCAATAACTAAAATACAGAGTATAGATGAACAATGGGAAATGTTAAGGGTCTCCATTAATCAAACTAGCAAAGAAGTATTACCGGGTAGAGGCAAAATAGCTAAGAAAAAATGGATGAATGAAGATATCTTAAAATTGATGGACAAAAGAAAACAGAGTAAAAATGACAAACAAGAATACGCTAAGATAAATAAAGAAATAAAAGATAAATGTGGGAAGGCTAAAGAAAGTTGGTTAAACGAGCAATGCAAAAAAATTGAATTAAATTCCATTAAAGATACAAAAAATATGCACAGACAAATCAGTGAGCTTTCAGGAAGAAAAATAAGAATAAATACAAGGTGTTTGAAATCAAAAACAGGAAAGATAATATTAGAGGAAGATGCTATAATGAAGAGGTGGAATGAGTATATAAGAGAATTATATGAAGGAGAAAGGGACGAATTAAGCAGAAGATAGTAACTTAGAAGGTCCACCTATTCTGAAAGAAGAAGTCGTTGACGCTATGAAACGTATGAAGAAAGGAAAAAACAGCTGGGCCAGATGAAATCACAATAGAAGAATTAGAAGTATTGGGAGAATTTGGAGTAGATATATTAACCAAAATGTTGAATGATATTTACAGCAGTGGATATTTACCCAGTGATATGCTGAAATCTGTATTTATAGCTATACCAAAAAGACCAGGAGCAATTGATTGTGAAGATTTTCGTACAATTAACCTTATAAACCATATCACTAAGCTTCTACTCAGAATCATAATGAGAAGAACCAAAAAGAAAATAAAAATGGAAATTAGTGAAGAACAGTATGGATTTATGGAAGGAAAGGGCACAAACAATGCAATTTATACATTACGGACACTAATAGAAAGGTCAATAGAGAAACAGAGAGACATATATTTATGCTTCATAGATTATACTAAGGCATTTGATAAAGTAAAACATGATGAACTGATTAAAATGTTGGAAGATATCAACACTGATGGAAAAGATTTAAGAATAATAAAGAATATTTACTGGAACCAAGTAGCAGCAATTAAAATGGGAAATAAAGAGGGTAGTTACGAACAGATAAAGCTAGGAGTACGACAAGGGTGTGTCTTGTCACCAGATCTTTTCTCCCTGTATAGCGAAGTAATAATGAGAGAGATCAAAGAGATGCCAGGAATACTAGTTGGAGGTTATAATATAAATAATATACGCTATGCAGATGACACAGTATTGGTGGCGGATAATTCAACAGACCTACAACAATTATTAGACGTTGTAGTAACAGAGAGTGCAAGGAAAGGACTCTCCTTGAATATCAAGAAAACAGTAACAATGGTAATATCAAAGAAAATGGTGACACCAAAATGTGACATAGAAATAGAAGGGAAAATCCTTAACCAAGTTGATAATTTTAGATACCTAGGGGCATTTATAACATCAGATGGAAGATGTACCACAGAGATTAGGAGCAGAATAGGGCAGGCAAAAGCCGCATTTCAGAAAATGAAGAGTATCTTATGCAATAAGTCACTATCACTGAATGTAAGAAAGAGAGTGCTGAAATGCTATGTAGAACCAGTTTTGCTGTATGGCAGTGAATCTTGGAATGTAAATGAACAAATTAAGAAGAAATTAGAAGCAACAGAGATGTGGTTCCTGAGACGAATGTTGCGAATTCCTTGGACTGCCAGAGTAACTAACGACGACTGCCTGAAACAGGCTAATGAAACTAAAACATTATATACAACAATAAGACAGAGACAAAAAGCTTTCCTCGGTCATGTGATGAGAAGAGAGGCATTGGAGAACATCTTAACAACTGGAAAGATAGAGGGGAAGAGAGGCAGAGGTAGACCAAGAGAAGTGATGCTGGATGGATTGAGACGGTGGCATGGAGGAATATCAGCAGCAGAGTTGATCCAGAAAACCAAAGACCGAGATCTATGGAGAGCCATGAACGCCTACTCCAGCCGGCACGGCACTTGATGATGATGATGATACTAAACATTATGCATAAAATGATATTCCTACATAAGTAATACGAATGCAAAATATGTAGAAATTTAATTATCTTCAACAAACTGAGAAATTAATAGTTTTTATAGAAGTGACAACATCTGAAATACAAATAAAAGTCAATAGAATATCCAGAACATAGCAGCATAGTTAAAATCTGTCTAACCTAAGGTTCCTACTTGTGTAAGCAGAATAACAGAATTATAGCAATAAGCTATATACAGAAAAAAAATGAGAAATACTAGTTATAATTGAAATAGACTTCATCAGACCGACAAATGAAGGTCCTGAATTTACAGGCTATCGTTGGGGAATAAAACTAACACTCCTACACACTTCTATCGGCATAATGATTAGATTTATGAAATGTATACATATAAAAGTCGCCTTCTATGTACCTGATCCTAGACTAGGGACATCTAATGAGACTGACAAAGCTTAGTCTACTTATACTGGATCTTAATTACTCTTACGTGTGGAGTAACTTTATTTTGCTGATCTGGCAGCTGGTGTTAGCCATGTGTTTTTTCTGGGATGAGGCCAGCCCGTCGAGTTCACATTTCCGTCCGATATTCCCCTCTGGCCAGTTCTCAAGTCTGCACGTTCGGCAGTACATATGATCCGGACACCTGGCAGGTAATTACAGCTTCTGGCATTTCTTTATCAGCCCAACACTTCACACATTTGATCCTCCAAGCGGCTCCAGTCAGTCTATAGATGTGTTTAAACCGGGGAGTTATGAAACCGGGATTTTTTTACCTATTCTCTACTGGTGACCATATAGCCTTCTAGTGCGTCACATTGGGGATTCTCCAGACGTAGAATCAGACTGCGCTCACTTATGTGTCGACAGGTTGCATGCGAAATCTTGTGTCATAGATAGGTAGAGAATGGCTTTGAACAATGTCGCACAATTTGGCGTTCATAGATTGATAGGACGCTGAGAAGCGTAATTTAATCTTTATTCCTCTAGATTCTGAAGTTTGTCTATCTTGGTAGTAGACCTAGATCCTTGTTGGGATGATATATGCGTGTTCTGTGACAGCTGACCAACTATTTCTCCATGCATCCAGAATCATAGAATGTGATTGTCCCAGCACCTGGCATAACCGACGGGACATGGGGGTGTCAGCATTACTGGAACCATCCGCATCTACATAATACTGAATCTGTGCCCCGCCGACAAGCGTGTGCGGTCATGGTTCGCCATCTCATAGAATTCATTTCTCCGCTTTATGCTGGTGCTTTTCGCAACAGTTATGCCAGGTATCACCAAGTGTTCTGGTTAATTTCTCCTCATAACATGCATGTGTTTTTTTACTCCAGTGTCCAATGTTGACGCATTTGCTGAGCGTTATGGGCTTGTGCGGGAGTACCCCGATACAACAATGTCGAATTTTCAGTAATCATCACACGTTTTCTCCGAAACGTCATTTCTCCGCTTTATGCTGGTGCTTTTCGCAACAGCTATGCCAGGTATCACCAAGTGTTCTGGTTAATTTCTCCTCATAACATGCATGTGTTTTTTTACGTCAGTGTCCAATGTTGACGCATTTGCTGAGCGTTTTGGGCTTGTGCGGGAGTACCCCGATACAATAATGTCGAATTTTCAGTAATCATCATCACACGTTTTCTCCAAAATGTCATGGGAAGGGACATTTGACGTTCCAGCGCTTGATCGGTGGCACTGGATAGTATCATTCCGTGTGATTGTACAAAGCCTTTGATGTCGTCAATCCATCATTTTCTTCTCTGGCATTCTCTTGCTTAAAAAAGAAAGATTGCCAAACCACTTGATCTTCTGCTTTTCATAGAATGTGGCACAAGGTGTTGAACCCATTGCATGTCTGATAACATTATTTCTTACTCGTTCTCGGATAGTTAAGTTGGAAATTCTGCTCAAGCACCTCATTTCGCTAGTGATGATTTTGCGTACGTGTGATTTGGATAATGTCAATGTTTGACATTGATAGCATAGTGTAGTTATGAATATGTTATTTGTTATCAGTCGGTTTGAGCATACGTGTATATTAGGATGTCTAAGTTTGGGTGACCGTTGATATATTAGGGCACTTGCTTTATGAAATCTAATTTTAATTTGTCTGTCTGTTCTGCCTTCTCCTCCGATCATACTTTCTAGCTATTTAAATTCTGTAACTTACTGCAGAGGTTTGCTTGTTATCAATATACTAGCTGACACGGCCCGGCTTCGCCCAGTCCCTGGTGGGAAGCATCTCATTTAATTCATATAAGTAGTCATATAAGCTCCCGTTCCCGTTCCCGACTATCTATCTGTCTGTCTGTCTGTCTATCGGTCTGTCTGTCTGATCCGGCCCGGCTTCGTCCAGCCCCTGATGGGGAGCATCTCATTTAATTCATATAAGTAGTCATATAAGTTCCCGTTCCCGACTGTCTGTCTGTCTGTCTGTCTGTCTGTCTGTCTGTCTGTCTGTCCCTCCCTCTCTGTCTGTCTGTCTGTCTGCCTGTCTGTCTAATCATTTACTGGTTGCAGTTAGAACAACCTTAGATAAACGAAGACCAACTTACAAAAAGCATTAGAAAGAGCACTTGAAAGATCTTTACATCTTCCCCAACAATTAACTTGGGTAAATGGAGCGGCGGCAGCAGCAGCAGAAGAAGAAGAAAAAGGAGGAGTAGGAGCTGGGAGGAGGAAGAGGGAGGTGGAGGAGGGAGGAGGAGGAGGGAAAAAAAGATAGGCGGAGAGAGGAGGAAGGAAGAGGAGGGAGGAGGAAGGAGGAGGAGGAGTAGGGAGGAATAGGAGGGAGGAAGAGGGATTAGGAGGAGGAGAGAGGAGGAGGAGGGAGGAGGAGGAGGTAGTAGGAGGGAGGAGGAAGGAGGAGGAAGAGGGAGGAGGAAGGAGGAGGAGAAGTAGGGAAGAGGAGGAAGAGGGAGGAGGAGGGAGGAGGGGGAGGAGGGGGGAGGAGGAGGAAGAGGGAGGAGGGAGGAGGAGGAGGGAGAAGGAGGGAGGAGAAGAAGCAGGAGGAGAGGGGGAGGAGGAGGGAGGAGGAGGAGGGAGGAGGAGGAAGATGTAGGAGAAGGAGAGGGAAGGAGAGAGGAGGAGGGAGGAGAGAGGAGGAGGAGAGAGGAGGAGGAGGCGGAGGGAGAAGGAGGAGGGAGTAGGAGGAAAAGGAGGAGGGAGAAGGAGGAGGGAGGAGGGAGGAGAAGGAGGGGGAGGAGTAGGGAGAATGAGGAGGGAGGAGGAAGAGGGAGGAGGAGGAGGGATGTGGAGGGAGGAGGAGGGAGGAGGTAGAGGGATGAGGCGGAGGGAGGAGGAGAGGGAGGAGGAGGAGGTGGGAGGAGAAGGAGGGAGGAAGATGGAGGAGAAGGAGGAGGAGGGAGGAGGAGGGATGAGGGGGAGAACGTAGGAGAAGAGGAGGAGTAGGAGAGACGAGGAGAAGGGAGGAGGAAGGAAGAGGAGTGATTAGGTGGAGGGAGGAGGGCGAGGAGGTAGGAGGAGGAAGAGGGAAGAGGAGGGAGGAGGAGGAGGAAGGAGGAGGAGGAAGAGGGAGGAGGAGGATGGAGGAAGGAGAGGGAGGAGGGGGAGGGGAAGAGGAAGAGGGTAGGAGGAGGAGGAGGAGGATTATAACGCATATGCCTGTAGATAACTGCAGCGAAAAGGTGGGTCTGTCTATCTATCTGACCCGGCGTGGCTTCGCCCAGCTCCTGGCGGGTAGCGTCTCATTAAATTCATACAACAAAAAAAAGTAACTTAAAAGAATGTCCTTCCACACACCATCCATTATTTTAATGAAAACTGTTTCTAATCACCTACATGACTGTAGATAACTTCTTAAGCATAAAAAGATGAGTTACAATGTTATGCATTATGCATTATTTTTATGAAAACTTTGAAAATGCCTTAAAGATTGTATCATTATTTATTATAACTCATATGCCGGTACATAACTATAGACAAAGAGTTTATAAATCTTTGAAAACGGTGCAACAATATGACTATAAGTTATATAGCAATGTTATTAAAAGTTATGCTCCTTGAAATAACTTTTCTAGAGTTAAGTATCCTCACTATATATAAATTATAATGAAAAATGAAAAATTAAATAATATTAAGTAAGCAGCCTATTTCACACTAAAAAAATATCACAGTTGGCAGCGCGGGAATGAGAGGAAGACGTGTAGAAAATTTCATCTCAATCGGATGGACCGTTCGCGAACGCATAAAGGACAGACATACAGCCAGACAGACGGAGATTGCCTTTTATATATAAGATGCAGTGGGCAACTAAATCTGCTAATCTGCATTACTTAAGTATTGGTTGTTTTGTATTCATATTGTATCTGCTGCATGTTCATCTCAGCTTATCAATACGAATTTTCAGCCTGCCCTCGACGCTCTAATACAGATACTGATTATCTACAAACAAGAGATTAATTATTATAGGTGTGTTGTTTCGTCTAAAGTAAGTTAGTTAGTCGACAGATCATCCTCATTGCACATCGAACCATTCAGTCCATAAGTGCTCGGATCCCCTCCTCAGCAAATCCCGCAGCGTGTAGCGGCTAACGACGCCAGTTCTGTGTTGGTTTATCAATCTTCTTTGGCTTCCTGCGTAGTGTTCTTGTTTGGCCACCCCTCTTTTAATTTGCTGTTCTCGCAGTCTGGCCATGGTTGTAGATTCACAGTCATCACTTGGTTCACGGAAGAGTCTTACCTCTTGCAGAGCATTAATGTCAGCCTGGTCCATGGCGCGTCCGCCCTCCACAGTAGCCTCACCTGCGAGCTTGTCAGCCAGCTCATTTCCTTGTACTCCCCGCTTGCCCTGGCACGTACAGAGAGCCAGCAACCTGACCGATGCTTG
>JACEFZ010003622.1:0-152738 GCA_014155875.1 Cepaea nemoralis | reverse complement strand
TGTTTGATTTACTGTTCTTTTATATTTTGCTGAGATGGCTTTGAGAGAGATGTTTGCTTCAATTGTTTGTTCTCTCTCTGCTGTCTTCCTGGCATCTTCAACTTTGTCCTCCAAACTTTGTAGTTCTTCAGTCCAGTATGGTTTGTAATTTTTCCTCGCTCCTCTTGGAATGGACTCAGTGGCTGCCTGTATTATCGCTCTGTTTAGACTTTCCACCATTTGCTTTATGTTGCCATATCGTGTATTTATGTTTTCACAATATTTGTCTGTTAGTATGGCAAATCTGTCCCAATCTGCTCGTTTGTAATTCCAGCGGGGCAAGGGCTTTTGCTCCTGTGGAACATACTCCATATTCATTTCAAGCTTGATTGGTCTGTGGTCACTACCTGCTAATTGGTCCAGCACATGGCGATCGATTTTGTGGAGGATGTCTCCTGTGCAGAAAGCTAAGTCTGGAGTAGAAGTGGTAAGCCATCTTCTGGAGTAGAAGCTCGGTGTGTCATCCGCTTTGTTGAGTAGGTGGAGATTTGAGTCTATTTCCCAGTCCTCCAATTCATCTCCTCTTTTGTCAGTATCTGGGTATCCCCATCTTTCTGAACGGCTATTAAAGTCTCCGACAATAATGCAGTTTGTGTCAGTTATTTTCATGTTTGAGAGTGTAAGGTCCTTATCTGCTGGGCTATACAGATTGTAGATTCTTATTTTCACGTCCTTTATCATTATATCAACACCTATAATTTCCGTTTGGTTGTCAGAGATCACAGATACTTCGCTGCAAGGTATTGTATTTCGTGTAAGTATTAGAACTCCTCCTTTGTGTCCTTCGCGGTCGAAACGTGTGGCCTGATATCCTCTGACTGAGAATTTGTGATTGGCGTTGAGGTGTGTCTCTTGAATGCATGCCACATCTATTCTATCTTTATGAAGACGCTGTGTTTAGGGAGTCTTTCTTCTTGTAAACTCCTTCGGCATTCCACTGTAGTATGTTGAGTGTCCGGGGTATTTGGTCAATAGCTCTTAACCTACTCCTCTGTGCCTTGACTCCACAGCACAGGGGAAGGTGACCACCAGTAGTCATGGGTGGACCCCCTTGAGGCAGGGGGCCCGGCACTATCACCGCCTGATGGGACTTCACGGGATTAGCACCATATCGATTAATTTTGATTTGTGACATCATGAATTAAGTTCGTTGCACTGCTTTGTCAAGCCTGTGGCTCAGTACATCCGATTTCGACAAGCATTTATTCGGGATGCTTTCCCTAGCCTTTGACTGTCCCCAGTCTACCTACAAGGCAGCAGGTTTCACGTTGCACTGCTTTGTCAAGCCTGTGGCTCAGTACATCCGATTTCGACAAGCATGTATTTGGGGTGCTTTCCCTAGCCTTTGACGCCCCCAGTCTACCTACAAGGCAGCAGGTTTGTGTGTCTCTTCGTCTGGTCCCTCTCCCTTGACCTGTCCGACATGGGTGGCCCTACCAGTAGCTGTGCTACCGTCGGCATAGCTCTTGGGGTCATTGGGACGCACAAGCCCCTCTACCTCGTCACGGTGGACACACAGCAGAGGGGGTTCATCATTCTATTTCCCTTCCCCTTTTTATGGATGTTGGGTTAAATGACCACCTCTCTTAGTCAGGAAAAAATTAGTTTCATTATCTTTAAAAACATTTCAAAATAAATGTATACACAAATAATCAAACTATGTGCAGCTTATACCAAACAGTAACTCAAACTAACCTCCTAACAGATGACGGACTTCCTCATTTGATGTAAGCAGTGCTGGAATGTGTCCATCTTTATTCTTAACATTTTTGTCTGCACCTCTGTCAAGCAAGTACTTCACAACAGCTATATGGTTCTTCTTGCATGCCCAGTGCAAAGCTGTCCTGAAGTTGTCAACAAAGAGAAAACATGTTTAACTGCAACTATTTAATGATACTTTTATAACATTCAGTCTTTTGTCTACCGCCCATGGTTTGTAGTGGTATCTTAGTATTGTTTTTATTTTGGCATATTTATACCCATGTTGGCTTGTTTGCTGAACCAAAGTTTGCAAGACCCTCAATGAGGATTGTCTGCTGAACTTCAAAAGACGGGAAGGTGAGTCTCCTCTGAAATGTCTCCACTCTGAAATAGTACAAAGGCTTACATGTTCCAATGATCCCAAAAATATGCCAACAGTGGCGTAGATACGGTAGAAAGATCTCCTATGTCGGATGGGTAAAGGGGATAGGGAGCCAAATGAAGCGAGACATAAAGATGCCACCTGTTAGGTAGACAGGGAAAGTAAGACTAGGGAAACTAAGACTAGGGGAATAAGACTAGGGAAAAAACCCCCCCCCCCCCCCCTTTCTTTTCCCCACCTCTCTTTGAAGTGGTAAACCCAAATGTCACTGGTGGTTACCTTCCCCTGTTCTGTGCAGTCTGGGCACAGAGGGATAGGGAAAAAGCTACTGACCAAACACCCTGACACTCAACAATCTACAGTGAAATGCTGAATGAATCTTAACTAAACAAACAACAAAAAATATTTAAAACCCGTCTTCATGAAGACAAAATTGAACCAGCAAGAATCCAAGAAACATACCTCAATATCAATAATAGAATTTCAGTCAGAGGATATCAGACTGTTTGTTTTCATTGCAAAAGACACAAGGGAGGAGTTCTAATACATGAAATTGAATAACAAGCAGTGAAGGATTTGTGAACAACCAAACAAAAATTATGGGAGTTGATTTAATGTTAAATGAAGTGAAAATCAGAATTGATATGCACTTGACAAGATGTAAAATATACCAAATGTAGGAGAGTGTGTCATAGGTTAACTATACTTCTAATCTTTGCCCAGGGTTAGCCTTAACTACCTATCTCCTGCCACACAACCAACATTCCAGTCTCTAATTCTATTCAAATTAGAACTTCCTTTTAACTAAATGAACCAAACTTAGGTGACTTGGCCTTTTCGTGGAAAGGAAATTTTATCTAATTTCTAAAAATAATCTAATTGTGGAGTACAGAAATGGCTGAAGTGACAGTTTTGAAAATTCAAAACAAAAAAAATATTAGAACCCTATATAGGTATATAAAAGTATATATATTCTTAAAGAGGATTTTTTTTTTTTTTTTGCATATCCTTTACAGGACATCGCTGTCAACACCAGCATCTTTCAGCTGTATGTTGATTTCTTGGCAAGATTACGCTCAGTAGTTTGCCATTGCTTTCTGAGCGGCCGGCTCACATACCCCGTAAGTTACCGATGCGATTCGAACCACTGCTGATTCTCACCGTCATCACGTTACCGACGAGAGTATACGAGATTACGGAGAAAAGTCATAACCTCTAAGCCACGAAGCCGGCAAAGAGGATATACTAAACTTTATTTGCGTTTGTATGACTGAAGTTATTTTGTTCATGTTTATGCAAATTTGGTGACCTCATTTGCATTTTGTGAAAAATACAATTTCATACAATAATATATTTTTGGTACTACATATTTTTTTAAAATGGTTACTCACCCAAGATTTCCTCAATGAATACCTACACCACTTTAGAATAATTTTAAACACTTAATAATCTGAGTTCAACCTGCAGCAGATACAATATGAGTATAAACACAGCCAAAACCAAAGTAATGCAAGTTAGCAGATCGCCGGGCCCATTAAGTATACAGATAAATAGCACAACTCTGAAACAAGTTAAAGAATTCAAATATCTTGGAAGTATGATCACAGAAGATAGATTGGACAGAGAAATCGTGTTAAAAAGCTAGTGCACTTACATATCAACTATCACCCTTACTTAAACATCCAAATATACCCATGTCCGCAAAACAACAAATAATACAAACAGCATATTCACACCAACTTTATGCTACCAATCTCAAACCTGGACTTTATCAAAATCACACCTTCGTAAAATCAACACCTGTGAGATGAGATGCCTGAGGAGAGCTGCCAACCTAACAATCCAAGACCGAGTAAGAAATGCTGTTATCAGAGAGACTGTGGGATCAACACCTTGTGCCAAGCCACAGACCTTCTCTTGATGACTCCACTATCTAGAAACTGCCAGGCATATCTGTTTTTTCTTTTACAAACACTTTAATAAGATTGAGTGTGAGAAACAACTCCAAATACATAATAGGTGGGCTATCATCTGGTGGCATGTGTTTTGGTCTGGATATCTCGCCAGACAGTGTGAAGACAAATAGTAAAAACATGAATTGAATCCCATGTTTTTTTTGTATACAATAGTAAAGGGAAGTAAGTATGTTAGTGAGAAATGGACATTGTTAGTATGGAATGCTCACAGCGAACAGAGATAAAATGCCATAAGGTTTTAGGGATCCGTGATATATGGACTGAGAGAGAATAACATTGATTGCAAGCAGTCACAGACATGAGTTCAGTGGCGGTATATTGTTGCTTTGGATAACGGCATAAATTGAGGTTCAGGAGGACATTAGTGGGTTGCTGAAGTTTTCGGCGAGATTAAGAGGGAATTCTGAGTGAGGTATAGGAGAAGATTAGTTATATGAGGTAAGGTGTATAATGTTGGAGGAGGTCTTGAGAAATGATGGACCTTTTTGATTTGTGTACTGTCTGTAATATATAGACATTTGGGAGTGAATAAAATTTTTGATGGTTGGTGCTTGATGCTGTAGATAGCAGCGTAAACTGTTGCCATAATAAGTGGTATAAGTGAACTGTAGAAGATATAATTGTTTCAGACTTTATTACATAAAGTCTCAGATGACATAGGGGGGTAAAGGTGTGTGATTTAGGTGAGTGTGGTTTTTGTGAGGAAGAGTTCTACTTCTTTGAATCTCCGGTGCGCACCGATTCTTTGTCTTCCTATCGTGTGCAAGTGATTTCAGGTTGGTTGAAAGTGAAGAAGTAGTAATGTGGAGGTAATACGGTTAGTGATGACAATAGGGAGTTGAGGTAGTATCAGAAGAGTACAGCGTTTTGAATTTTTTGAGTTTGTGATAAGAAGGGTTAAGCGGATTGCTTATGAAGAGAAGAAGAAGTATTTCAAAAAGGTACCCATATGCGTTATGATGTATTGTATAAAACTGAGATGTAAATATTATTGAGGTATAATAGATACCTATACAAGAAGGGGTTTTTGTGATAGGATATGTAAATAATATATATTATGTTATGTTGTTTTTTTTGAAGAGCCAGAAACGAAGAAGAAATATAACTTCATAATGATTTGCTATGTGAGACAATGATAAGAGACAAGTGGAGAATTACTAGAAGTGAAAGTAGTTACCTAAGATAGAGTTAGTTTGGGACGGCTTGGAGAAAGAATATCAGGTGTTTAGAATAAGGGGATTAGGAGTTAAGACTTTTGAAGAAGAAAAGTCTTTTTAAAGAAAGGGAGGTGTAGCAGAATGAGTCCCATCTCTGTTATTAGTTTCGATGTGCAAACTTAGGGGCACGGTTGAGCATCCTATACGAACGATGCTCAAGCCGTGACGTGGGTTGTTTTGGAGTTAGTTACAGAAAAACTCAAGGGAAGACAACATCTGGTCTCATGACCTCTACATGATTATCAGTTTATTATGATTCAATAAATTCGATATAAAGAAACACTGAAGGGCTTGGTTATTGATCCTCTGTACCTGTACTGTTACATTATCTACCAGCCAGATTCAGGGAATAATCACACTGTGCCGAATATCAAAGTGAATGGTCATAGTCTAAGTGTTGTGGACAAATTCACCTATCTTGGCAGCACTGTGTCACAATTGATGATGAAGTGAATGCAAGAATCTCCAATGCCAGCGCGGCCTTTGGCAGACTGTACAAGAATGTATGGGACAGAATTGGAATAAGCCTGCAAACAAAGCTGAAAGTCTACAAAGCAGTTGTATTATCCACACTGCTATATGCTTGTGAAACCTGGACTGTTTATTAGCGACATGCTAGGAAATTAAAGCACTTCCACAGTCTGCCTTAGGAAGTTACTGAAGATTAAATGGCAAGACAAGATCCCAGACACTGAAGTCCTAGAAAGAGCATCCATGCCCAGTATCCACACTCTACTAATGAAGAATCAGATTCGCTGGGCTGGTCACTTGACTCGCATGCCAGATCACAGGCTCCCTAAACGAATTTTTTACGGCGAGTTGCGTTGTGGTAAACGCTCCTAAGGCAATCCAGAAGAAATGCTTTAAAGACACTCTTAAAATCTCACTGAATGCTTTTGGAATTCATCATGACACCTGGGAGACTGCTGCTAAAGACCGAAATTCGTGGGGTGCATCATTATGCAAGAGTGCAGTCACTTGTGAGGCAACCAGGACTGCAAGAGCTGTGAAAAAAAAGACAGAACAGAAAAACCACTGCAAGAAATCCTCCTCCAGAAACGTCAAGCATTCTTTGTCCACATTGTAAAAGAACATTTCAAGCCAAAATAGGCCTTATCAGCTTAGAACTCACGGCTCCATACTTTCAACCCCACTGGATGAAGTGAATGGTCATAATCATTCTTGATGGACAAACAGTACAGTACACAACATATGCTTAGGCCATCCATCATTATTTCTATTGGCCTACCTATGCTCTTCTACCTTTGATCTTCCCAGAGGTCACAATATTTTCCAGCGCTTCTCTTCTCATTGCATGACTACGTAACGTTGTCTCTGTCTTAAGCTTGAATAAACGGTAATCAGTCAGATATGATACTTTGATGTACGATCTTGTAAAGATGAGAGTCTGTCCGAGGTTAGCGAAATTGATTGCAGCTTTTTGTATCCTGTAGAATGACGCCTCGACAGGGTACATGGACCTACGAGCCATGTATTATAGCCCCCGGACTACCACAGGAGTCAGCTATGTCACCTGTGCTTTTCAATGTGTATACGAGCAAGACTGCATGCCTTGAAGCACTTGGGGATAGAAGGATACTAACATTTCAGATGATGTTCTTGTATTAAGCAGAGGAGGGACAGAAATCAAACAGCCCAGGAGCTGCAGGTGAAACTGGACGAAGTGATAGATTGGTGCTGGACACTGGACAAAGTGATGGATTAGAGATGTAGTAGTAGTAGGCCTCTTTCAGTCCTGAAGGACTATAGAGTTGTGCCACTGGGGAGGTACCTGGCAGCACCACTGGTGACTGTATAGTCCAATGTAAGAGTGACAATCTCTGTCACAGTTTCCGCATCTGTAAAACTAGGCAGGTCCCGCAGTAAGTGACTGTGTTTTAAGCCTGTGTCGCCTATCCTCAGTTTGTTGGATCAGATTGCGCCCAAAGAGCATTAGTCCATTTCGTACATCTCTTCTCCAGGAACATCTGTCCGTTGCAAGATACTGTATTGGCAGTAAATGAGTTTTTTTTTTTTTTTTTTACAATGTGACATAAGCCTGGGTCATTGACATTGAGGTGAGTGACCGGACATGAGGAAGAATGGAGATGAGAGTGGGAGACAGTAAAGTGACTGACCTGGCTATGAGAAAACAATCAACCCTGAGAAATAATGGGGCAGATATGAGTGGAAGACCCCAGGGGGGATGTGGCGAAAGACAGTTGTGTGTTGTGTGAAGTCAGGAGACTGGAAAGTCAGTGAGAGAAGAGACCGACTGCGGGTCAGGTCGTTTGAGAGAGTTGAGTTTGAGATACCGAAGGAGTCGGTAGTCCACGGACAACAGTGTTGTGTTGTTCTCCGAGTTGTGAAGACAGGCCTGAACCAGAGTGGGTTCTATAGGGAGTGAGGGCCTAAACCCAGAGTGGGTTACAGAGAGAGCAGAGGCTCCGACCCAGTGGGTGTGTTGTATTGTGGGAGATCCAGCCGTGGATAGTAGTTGGACTGAATGTCTTATGGATTGGATATGAAGCAGGCTTGAGAAGGCATTGATGTGTGCTGGTTAAATTGTGAGGAGGATATTTATATTCTATGGATTACATTGTTTCTGGATATATATACATGTTCCGTCTGTCAGTCTTATTTCTGGAATAAATGATTATGTGCGCCAACTCAATCTTGTTTCATGACTGGTGAAGGTGCACTTCTGGGGTGAGTTGGATTAAGAGACAGTTAGATATCTCAATTGACACACCATGAACATCGTTACCTAGACAACGACCATCACACAACAATATCAAGCAAAGATCATCAAGAAAATTGATATTATCATCAAGAACGACGTGTGACACAATGACTGAAATTATAAGGATGCAATTTGAAAACAACCAAGCCTACTGACTAGAGTAGCAATGCTCCACCATGACAAATCCAGGCTATAGACAGCTTGATTATCCAAGGCAAACATTTAACATTTAGGGTGGGAAATTCTTCAACATTCTGTGGTAAAATAATGACTAATGAACTCAGATGCCAGCCCAGTGGCCCTGAGTTCAAGTTCCCCTCCTTAAAGTGATTTTTGTTGCTGCTACCACACGAACCCATGGGTCAACCCAGCCTAATAAAATGAGCAGCAGAAAATGTTCTGAGTAGTTGTACAGTAGTGATAATGACCACATAAAATAACCTTCCTTCAAGAAATTCCCAATATGCTAGGATACTGGAGCCTTTACAATCTCACTTGATGCATAGTTCTAGAGCACTCGCTCACTGGCATCTTACCTTCTTCACAGACGATTGTTTATTACATTGTGCTTTAAATAAAAATGCATAACTACAACCCATGACGGTAAGACCTCCCCATAGCACAAAGCCTGGACTGAATTGCAGAGACCATGAGTTACTCATGTAGCATGATCTATTTCTTGACTTGCCTAGTTTACTTCAGAGAAAAGGCAACACCATCTGAAACAACACAAGCTGCAGAAACTGCTGGATCAGCATGATAATGCTCTGCCTATCTGAGCTTTGATCCTAGACCAGTTGCCAACCAAGGTTTAGGGCCTGGTCTGTCCTGCCATGACATTTAATTTTTAGGCTGCATTTCCTTGCACCAGGATAAGGCTTGTACCCTACCAATTGCACCCCTCCATCCAAAAAATTATGGAGAACATTAAAATGTTAATGGTTCCATATTGCTTTTAATAAATATTTGTGCTGTTCATAAATCTCTATTGCTTTCAAAAACGAATATAACATACTTGTTAAGAGTTTTTTATTTCACAAAAACATGGAACATAATTTTTATTCCAACAGCAACCACACTCACATACCCAGCGAACTCAAATATATCAAGCATACAACCCATCATTTCCGAGAGGAAACTGGAAGCTGCTCTATCTGTTAGTACTAATTCCACCTCCTGGAAGTCTGTTAACTTCTTGACATCTTCATCCTTTCTAATGATAGTGTCTGGCAACTTGCGGATCTTTGCTACCAGTCTTCTCTCCACTCCTAGTTCACTACATATCAAACTTGAAAGTCCAGCAAAATTTAGCTGTGTGTGGGGGAGCCGTATTTCAATGAAGTCTTTTTCATCACTGTTGGCAAGTCGTGCTTTCAGCACCAGTTCTGAAAATATACAGACATATTACATTTAAATTCTACATAATTTGTATTATTTGGCAAAGTTAGTTGGTTAGTTCGTTAGTCGCAGTTCCAACTTTACGGCAACAGGTCATCCTCATTATGCTGTGTTCCTGTGCCAGTGAACATCACACAAAATGCTCCTCACTAATTTAGTTCAATCAATCATGTGCCATGCCGGAAAGCGTGGGCGGTCATGACTCGCCATTTCACTCGATCACCAGTGCCGTGGATCAGCTCAGTGTTCCTGTCTCGTCCATGCCATGTGGCCAAGCCATCCAGGTATTTTCCTCTCGGTCTTCTCCCTTCGATCTTGCCAGTTGTCACTAAGTTCTCCAATCCATTTCGTCTCATAACATGTCCACAAAATGTTGACTGTCTACGTCTAATTTCTCTAATCAGTTTACGATGTTCATTTGTCTCCTGTAGTACTTGGTCATTGGTTTTTCTGTCTGTCCATGGTATTCTTTGCATTTTCCTCAGAAACCACATTTCTGCAGCCATCAGATGCTTTTCAGCTTGACTGCTCATTGTCCAAGTTTCACATCCATACAAAAGAACAGGCTCTATGTATCCCCTCAACACTCTTTTTCTCGCTTCATTATCTTTTATTGGTCAGAATGTTTTTCATCTTGCTAAAGGCTACTTTCGCCATGGCGATTCTTGTTCTAATCTCTTCAAGGCATCTCCCATCAGATTTTTAATCTGATAATTAATCAGATAATTAACTAATTTAGTTAGTTAATTGTTAATTTAGTCGTTGGATCAACATCACGTTTTCCTCCTAATTCAAACCTGAGCCTGGAGAAACTCAGCTCAATGCACGAACTCTGCAGCATCGGCGAGGATCCTGAAATACATTGGGTAGATTTTTAACTTGGAATTTTGTACTCTTTTTCAATTTCCAACTGCCAAGGGATTTTTTTACGTGCACAACAATACACACGGGCGTCCGATCTCACTACCCACAGACCAGGGGAAATTTTATTACTAGAAGTCCACGTGGAATTTTTAAATAAATCCCGGTCCTCACCGGGGCCTGAACCTGGGACCTCCAGCACTCGAGGTGGACACAATACCTTGAGACCACTCAGCCCCCCCCCCCCCCCCCCCCCCCCCCCCCACCCAACTCCTCACTGTCCAATGTGACAAGTGGAAAATACAGGAGTCTCGACAAGTCAACAGCTCGCACAGGTACACTGTGCATAATGCCGCCGTCAGAAACTTCCAACACTAAAGTCCTCCACGGAAGACACAGCTCATCGTCGATGGAAGCGGCAGTTACCAGAAAGACTTCATTGACCTGGGTTTTATCCCATATAGCTTGCTCTATTTCTGCAGGGCGACCCACCAAAAGGCCACACAAAGCATGAACTCCGTAACTCAAGCGATGACTCCCAGGAAAGGAACAAGTCAATGAACTCAAGCATAATCCATAAACATGCTACTACTTCTAGTGCTCTGGACTGATGTTTATGTGTGGATTAGCTTCCCTCTCCCCTTTCTTTTGGTGCTCACTAGCTTTGAACTTAAGCGTAGTCCATACACACTATTTTTATAGTAGTGATGGACTGAATTTTGCATGTGGGTTGGCTTTTTCTATTAGCAGTGTCCCTCGCCATCAGGCGAACCCACTCCTACTTCAGAAGTACTTGTAATTTATATCCTCAAGTCAAGGATGAGAAGTCAACATGTTAGTCCAGCTGAACGGTGTAGGAACCTGCTACGTAGGCATCAGCACACCGGAAGTTTAAGAGCAAGCGCTCTGATCCCATTGGGCCTGCTGACCTAGCTGAACCCTTATTATCTGTCACAAGTA
Source organism: Cepaea nemoralis (assembly GCA_014155875.1). Classification (NCBI taxonomy): domain Eukaryota; kingdom Metazoa; phylum Mollusca; class Gastropoda; order Stylommatophora; family Helicidae; genus Cepaea; species Cepaea nemoralis. Next base: position 141,461 of record JACEFZ010003622.1, on the reverse strand, counting down.
ATTGCCTGTAAAATGGCACAAAAAGTAGTTTATATGAACTATTTGAGATATAAGTTGCTGAAGAGCTAATGCAATGAAGTGGGTTACAGTAAGAATTATCAGTTACAAAATCTTAATTGGTTAAACTAGTTGCTTGAAACAGGGAGGAATATTGTGGCTATCAGAGACAAGAGTTCGACAAGACTGGGAAAATACTGGGTGGGTTGACAGAGTGGCATGGATAATGATCAGCACTCGACCTCAAGAATACAGATTTCACCTGTTTGAGGAGGAACATGAATGCCTGTGCCAATCTGTACATATATTGTGATGTATGAAAGTAAACACAAGAGAAGATGGAAATGTCAGGCATTTTGTTAAAACTCACAGGTAACACTATTATTAAATTTGAATAATGAAGTTATAAACAATATATTGCACAACTTATTGGCATAATACTGGTATAATGTATACAAATACAACTGCACTCAGTGATGATGAATTTATTGGCTATATACTGGTATAATGTATACATTAGTTAGTTAGTTGCCGTTCCACCTTCACAGCAATGGGTCGTCACCATTATGCTCCGTTCCTGTGCCAGTGAATATCATACAAAACGCTCCCCACTGCCCAATGTGAAAAGTGGAAAAGACAGGAGTCTCGACAAACAACAGTCTGCACAGATACACTACACTGTGCATAATGCCGCCGCCAGAATGTCAACACACCAGTCCCCAACGAAACACCTAATTCATCTCTGATGGAATCGGCAGTCATTTTCCTATCTGGATGTTTTCTAGATGTTCACCCACACAGTCCACGAAAATACAGTTCATCACAGACGGCAGTGGCAGTCAACCAGAAGCCCAGCAGCCACGCATTTCTGCATAAGGCAAAAACCGTTCAACTCTGGGACATAGCCACCTGCCATCGCTCCGAACATGCAGTCACGTTCCAAAAAAAAAACAAAAAAACTTGGGCAGATTCAAAAGCACTTCACACGAAACCCACAGCTCACAGTGTCGCGCCAAGCACTCACTCAGTAGCAGGGCGACGGAACCATCAAGCCTCCTTAGTCGCCTCTTACGTCATGCGTGGTAGGCTACAGTGTTGCTATTCTTTGCTTCCCTTATGGGCCCCGGCAACACACAGGAACAAATGTATGTATACATATAGAACTGCACTCAATGATGATAAATTTATTGGCTATATACTGGCATAATGTATACATATAGTGATATACAACTGCACTCAATGATGAATTTATTGGCTATATACTGGCATAATGTATACATATAGTGATATACAACTGCACTCAATGATAAATTTATTGGCTATATACTGGCATAATGTATACATATAGTGATATACAACTGCACTCAATGATAAATTTATTGGCTATATACTGGCATAATGTATACATATAGTGATATACAACTGCACTCAATGATAAATTTATTGGCTATATACTGGCATAATGTATACATATAGTGATATACAACTGCACTCAATGATGAATTTCTTGGCTATATACTGGCATAATGTATACACATGCAACTGCACCCAATGATGATGAATTTATTCAATGCCAGGTAATAAATTGTACAATATATTGTTTGTGCCTTCATTATTCACATTCATGACAGGAAAACAGTTTTAAATTTTATTAAAGAAAACATAACACTATAATATTCTATTTCAAAGTTAACAGTAAGAGAATCCACTTTGTTTTACTCCATCCAACTCAGTCTCTCTGCAGAACGGCAAGCTGCCAGCTAACAGCATCGCACAAAGCATGAACTCTGTAGCTTCAGCAATAACTGCAGCAAAATTGTACCTGTAGTCTGAAAATGGACCCCCAACCTTCAGTGCATGCCGGCGTGACGGCTCCGCCAAGGAGTCAATATCAGCCACTTCATCACAGAGTCAATAGCCACTTTATCATGGAATCAATACCAGCCTTTCATATTCTACTTAAGACAGGCTGAATGGAGTATACATATAGAATGTGTCTTTCAGATTAGTGAACAAAGAAAGCAGACATGAACTCTGCCAGTTTTAGAAATCTTGGCAGAAGAAATAACCATGAAGAAAACATGAGTGCATGACTTTCACAGACTAAATATACGATAGGAGTGATCACTGGGGACATCCAGATTTCTGGAATATTCTCTGAATCAAAATGTAGAAAGTATGAGTATGCTAATCAATTTACGTTCTCGCTGTTTGGAATGCTGCAGTCGGCTGGCATCCACTGAATCGTTGTCATAAACCTAAGGCTTGTGACAGAAAGTTATTATTACTAATGATGCCCCAACCAACTCAAACTGGTTGTAATGTAAATCAACAAACACAGCGTTGTGATAACATTAAACAAATATTTATTGCTTATAAGCATTTGTTACACATAATATGAATTACACTCCCTATTCCAAGAGAATCACACAATCACTAACTACCGGCTAACCCTTCTAAGTATTTGATGTCTATCTAAAACAACCCTGGAACTAAATGGCTCTAAACTCCAACCTGTCCCCATTGCCATCTTAAAACCTAACCCCTCACGACAACGACCTCTTCCGTCTTCCATTCTATACAGCGCATGTGCAACACACATGTGCCGAGCTGTGTGTACACTAAACATGTCCCGGGCCCGTAGCTAATGTGATTAAACTTGATTTAGTTTCATGTATAATATGGGGCTTAACAATTGTACATTTGTCAAAAGTTTTGGTCGCTTTCTTCTTCTTCTTCTGCGTTCATCTGGTTTTTTTTCTTCCGGACGTGATTGTGTTGTGTCTGTTTACAGCAGAGCTGCGTTCTTGCGCCATTAAACCGACACATCCGACTTCTGCGGGCATTTGTTAACCGGGTTAACCTCCCCGGGGGTCGCTTTCAAGAGAGGGAATCATATCATTTAGTCCCGGGATGGATAACCCGGTCAACAAATGCCCGCAGAAGTCAGATGTGTCAGCCTAACGGTGCAAGAACGCAGCTTAGCTGTAAACAGGCACAACGCAATCACATCCGAAAGAAAAAAAACTCTGGATGAACGCAGAAGAATAAGAAGATATCATTTAGTCAACTGGCTTGAGTAATTTGCAGGGCTTTTATAGTTAAGTTACCATTTGTTGTAAACACGATGTGTTGAACATCCTAGCTAGTGACAACAACAATGAACATTTTACTAAATAAAACTATAAACATCCATATAATGATATGAAAGAAAGCAGCATAAATACGTTCCCAATGCTTACCATCAGGGATGCTACTGGAAACTGTGGGGTTGTAAACAGCTCTGCCATCACCTACTTCACAATCAGAGGGCACTGTTGAGACAAAACAGAAAAGGTACTAAACAAACGTGTTTTGTCTAGGAGTTTGTTGCATTGTTGAACTCAAGGGGTGTTGCTCCTGGATTGATGTTGGGTTCCACTTGATACTTCTGTCCAGTTACAAGAAGATCATCATTTGTAGAGAGACTCAGACATAGATGACATGATCATATAGTTTTACTCACTCAGACTTTAAACATATGCATTAATATGGCAGTTCAGTAAATCTGAGTCATCCTCAAAAGTCAACTAGTACTTCTGCCTGCTGGCCTAGTGGTCATGGGTTTGCATTGAAACAACTGACTTGCGTTCCCAGGCCGACTAAGCCTAAAATGGTTACCAGAAAATGTCCTAGGAAGTTAAGGTTGTTGATGTGATACGACCACATTACCGATGTGTCACAGAACAAGTAAGAAAACTTCTGTTACTTTACACAAGTCACTGTAATTTACAGGTCCACTTTTTCAATGTTGAGGATGCCGGATCATGGCTGTTTGAACAAAATCTCTCGCAAAATTGAATGGTTCCTCAAATAATGTTTCTCTTGCCTTCCAAGTTTTATTTCATCACAAACTTTCTGCTCGACAAAGGATATTATGCTTTTTTTTAGATGCTGCTACACCTCCTACAAGCCATCTGTCTCACTTTTGCAAGTGGTCTTAAATCTTTTGTGAGCACCATTCTTATATGCTCTAATCTTCTCAGTCTCTGCCAACAGGGCAGAGGGCATGTGTTTGAGTAATATCTGGTCTCTGGGACAGCGTGCTATTGAGTCTTTTCCATGTTGCCTTTTTGTCAGCAGATGAAAAATTCCTTTGGTGCTTGGAGGACAGCCTAAGCGAATCTCTGTCGCAGTGCACTTGAAACACCCATTCCTTTGCTTATGCAAACAGTCGAGGAGTATGGATAGAATTATAAATGTTGCCTGCTTTTAATATTAATATTATAACTATGTTCGTGAATGCCTGTCAGGAAATTATTTGGGGGTGTAAACTGTGTACCTGACACTGGTCAAAAATTTGCTTAGTCATGACACAGACAGCAGCATGGCGGTCGGGGTCAAAGGTTGACCAATGAAACGGCAGAAGCCGACCAATAAGAGCACGCAGGAGACGCGCACCCGTGCATCCTCATCAGACATTCGTTCATTTCATTTTACGGCCTGGGAGAGAAAACATCTACTGCCTTTTTGTTGAAACTAATGTTAATTAATTAAGGCCCTAAAACTGTATAGAACGACAAGTCATTGGTAGGGTGAGTTGGAAATATGTATAACTATTTATATGCATTTTGTATGTACTAATAATCCAGTTCTTTTACAGCATTATAAATCCCCTGGGCTAGTAGATTTCGATAGGCTGTTGTATGATATTCCCAGTTATTTATGTGGTAGTAGGATCTCGTGTCTCTAGATTAATGTTCAATCTTAATGGCAGGTTTCATAGTGTATAGGATTGTTGTACTGTCAGAGAAGATTCAGTTGTTCAGAGGCTTATATAAATTAATTACAATAGATGGCGTAAGCTATGCTTGCTAACATTGTCAGAAACGTGTTGGTATCAAATTGCTAGGACAAGTTATGATTTTACGTTAATTGTCAAGACAATCCCCAGGCAGGGGTACATAAGCTTGTTGTCTAGGATAGTGATTAGTTAGGATTTGTAGGGAAGGATCGTAAGTGCAATATTTGTTAGGATGGATTAACCACAAAGTAGAATTTGTGAAACCATAGAATATAAATATAGCTAGCCACATGGATGACAAAGGTCATCATGATAGAGTAACACACGTGTTGTTATAATCTAGTGAAGTACACACCATGATTACACTGTGACGGCAGTGCAGAAGCATGTGTCCTATAATTCTTGGTTATATTCTAATTCTTGGTTCTGTTATAATTCTCAGTAACTAGAATTCTGGTTGAGTCGATTAGAATCCTTGTTATTCCGAGTCCTTGGTTCAGGGTAAATCTATGATGTTTACAATTCATGGTCTAATCACCCTCTTGATTGCTTGTTCAGAATTCTAGGTGATTGTGTTCTTGATTGCTTGTTCAGAATTCTAGGTGATTGTGTTCTTGATTGCTTGTTCAGAATTCTAGGTAATTGATTTCTTGATTGCTTGTTCAGAATTCTAGGTGACTGAGTTCTTGATTGATTGTTAGACTTATTGGTTTATAGTAAAGTCTTGATTGTTAGAAGTGGCAGGAGTAGAGAGTCGTGATCGTTGGGATCAATAGGAGTTAATCATAGTCTATTTCCTTTGTTCAGTAGGGAGATAGATGCGACATGAGTGTTTCTGATACACGTTGATTGTCGGAGAGATTCACACAACAATTAACTTCATTCAGTATAATTCTCACTCATGTTTTATTGGTCTTCATTTCTATGAAGCTTCAAAGGTTGAGTAGGGATTGGATCTGTTGCTATTCCTTTGTCTAGTACTATATGTCATTTAGGCTGCTCATAGAGTGAAGGAACCGCTATAGAACATTTCTGTATCCTCAGTGAAGTGTTTGCCTGATGACAGGTTTCTATAGGTTAGGCTGAAAGTCATGGGGAAGGTATAGGCGTTCTCCAGAAACATTACGAGTGTGCCTTTGTGTCAATTTCAGCATTGAGAGGCTACCAGAGCTTGCTTACTGCACCACCACACTTTCACCACCGAGCTATTGACGAGAAGAAGCCAGTGAGTGGCTGACCACTAGGCAGAAGCAGAGCAGAGTCTGGCTCCATGCAGCACTAAGATAAGTGCCTGTCACCAACCTTGCCAAAACCCACTGAAGCCTTCTGTTAGGTCCTAAAACTAGGTCCTACACTAGCACTGATTACAGAAAGAACTCTAGGCACATCCGACACTTACAGAGAAGTGCCAATTCTTTTTTTTTTCCAGCTTCAACAGCATCAATTAAACTTTACACTTTTATTTTGAGTAACTTTACAAATTGCTCTTAGACTTTTCTATTTATTAGCATATAGTTTATGTAAGCAAATGTAAGATTGATGTTTGATTATTTAGAGTGAGAATTACATTTCTTGAGTTATGATAATTCTCTGGGGGCTGTAATTCTATCACAGGCAATAGTAGCCCAGATAACTAAACCTGCTGTCTATTCCCAACTGTTCAGCTTCTAGTTTTACTTTCTGGTGCCTGTGCCAGTGATAGGAAAGTTGACACTTCCTGGGCCAAAATTCCATACTCTACAAGCCAACAAGGTCTTCTTTTCCTACAGTGGGTAGACTTTCTTTGTCTTCTACTTTGGTGTGAGGATTCTCCTCTCCATTTTGAAGACCCTGCTACAATCTCCAAGAAGATCAACTTGAATTTTCTCAGCTCTGCAGGTTTGTACCTATAGCAATTACATGGGTAGTATGGACGTTGTTCTGATATCAGTCCTTTCAATATGCTGGTCTGAATCTGCAGAGACACCATTCATCATTCTATTTCCCTTCCCCCTTTTATGGATGTTGGGTTAAATGATCACCTCTCTTAGTCAGGAAAAAACGTGTTTCACTATCTTTAAAAACATTTCAAAGTAAATGTATACACAAATAACCAAAATATGTGCAGCTTATACCAAACAGTAACTCAAACTAACCTCCTAACAGATGACGGACTTCCTCATTTGATGTAAGCAGTGCTGGAATGTGTCCATCTTTATTCTTAACATTTTTGTCTGCACCTCTGTCAAGCAAGTACTTCACAACAGCTATATGGTTCTTCTTGCATGCCCAGTGCAAAGCTGTCCTGAAATTGTCAAGAAAGGGAAAATATGTTTAACTGCAACTATTTAATGATACTTTTATAACATTCAGTCTTTTCTCTATCACCCATGGTCTTAGCATTGTTTTTATTTTGGCATACTTATACCTTGTTTGCTGAACCAAAGCTTGCAAGACACCTCAATGAGGATTGTCTGCTGGACTTCTAAAGACAGAAGGTGAGTCTCCTCTGTAATGTCTCCACTCTGAAATAGTACAAAGGCTTACATGTTCCAATGATCCCAAGAACTATGTCAACAGTGGCGTAGATACTGGTAGAAAGGTCTCCTATGTCGGATGGGGCAAGGGATAGGGAGCCAAATGAAGCGAGACATAAAGATGCCACCTGTAGGTAGACAGGGAATTAAGACTAGGGAAAGTAAGATTAGGGAAAGAACCCCCCCCCCCCTTTCTTCCCCACCTCATCTTGAAGTGGTCAACCAATGTCACTAGTGGTCACCTTCCCCTGTTCTGTGCAGTCTAGGCACAGAGGGATAGGGTAAAAGCTACTGACCAAACAACCTGACACTCAACAATCTACAGTGAAATGCTGAATGAATCAGAACTAAACAACAACAAAAAATATTTAAAACCCGTCTTTATGAAGACAAAATTGAACCAGTAAGAATCCAAGACACATACCTCAATATCATTAATAGAATTTCAGTCAGAGGATATCAGACTGTTTGTTTTCATTGCAAAAGACACAAAGGAGGAGTTCTAATACACAAAATTGAATAACAAGTAGTGAAGGATCTGTGAACTCTAACAACCAAACAAAAATTATGAGAGTTGATTTAATGATAAATGAAGTGAAAATCAGAATTGATATGCACTTGACACGATGTACAAATATGCCAAGTGTAGGAGAGTGTGTCGTAGGTTAACTATACTTCTAATCTATCTTTAGGTTAACTATACTTCTAATCTATCTTTGCCCAGGGTTAGCCTTAACTACATATCTCCTGCCACACAACCAACATTCCAGTCTCTAATTCTATTCAAATTAGAACTTCCTTTTAACTAAATGAACCAAACTTAGGTGACTTGGCCTTTTCATGGACAGGAAATTTTATCTAATTTTATGGTTTTCCCCACGGACAAAGTACAATGTGTGAAGAGAATTAGAAATACAGATGAAAAATATGGGGAGGATATGGAGGAGCTGCAGGAGATGAAAGATGGGAAGAGCGCTTGGTGTAAGTTGGTTGCTCTTTTGTGGGATAAACGTCAGCAGAAGAAAACAAACAAGAATGCACTGCAGTAATTGAATGGACCAAAGAAAGTGATGTCTCAATAAAATGTTGAGAGAAGCTAGAAATATAACAAGAATAGCTTTATTTAAGAGATAATTTTCTTCTATCCAGTATTGTAAAAGTACTTGGTTGTCGTTTTATTTTGGCATAATTAAGCACTGTTTTATTAAGTATGTTTGAGTCAATATAGAAAATTTTGGTTGAGACTATTGCTTTTGTTTCTGTGCGAGGTCATGCTGGGGGGCGTGAACTGGCAATTTAATTACTAAAATTAAACAGAATATAAGTTTCATTTGTAGCAGTAATTTATCTGTGTACTTTTGTATAATTTTTCAGCATTTGACATGACTGAAAATAATTTTGAAAGCCAGTTTTCAGACCCATCTGTAAACTTGTAAGTAGTACATTTTTTTCTAAGCAGCACAGCAGTACATAATTATTTAATACAATACTGTGAAATAAGTTGTGGTTTTTTTTTAAAGTTAGTATTTAATTATTAATTGTTCACTTTCAGATACAGAACAAAACAGTGTAATTACTGAGCAGAAGAATAAATCAATTATTAGCGAAAGAGACTGCTTAATTTATGCAGCAGTTACAAACTTATTTACTTACATCAATGTATGATATTTAATCAACAAAAGACAGCTGTTGCAATGCAATGGGTGCATCTAGACAAAGTGAGTACATTTTCATGAATTGTTCTTTCACTAACGACGAACATTTCACATGACGATTGGGCACGCGGCGATTGGGCAATCTTGAGCATAGCCTACGATGGGTAGCGTTGTGATGTTCTGTTGTGATAATTTGGTGTGTCCAGTGTGTGCCGCGTGGTTACACACCCGCTTCACACGCGTGATTCGGGACTGTTTCCGGATCCGGTCAGGGATATGCACTACTGAAGAGCTCAAATGAGGGCGAAACTCGAGTATAGTGCTTCCATATTGACGTGGATGGGCCTTAGGTTCATACCAGAATGTGATCGGCGTTGCCAGTAGTGGGTTGTGCTCAATATTTAAATTTCAAATCCCGAAGCAACCACATAATCAATTTCACATGACATTTTTTATGAAATTACATGACATTAACTAATATAAATGGGCAGCTATTTTATAACCCTTTTAGAGTGGAACAACATTGGGCCAAATTTAACTTTCCCTCTGAAGAAGACGGAGTCATTTTTTTGGGAGTACAGAAATGGCTGAAGTGACAATTTTGAAAATTCAAAAACAAATATTAGAACCTTATATAGGTATATAAAAATATATATATTCTTAAAGAAGATATACTAAAGTTTATTTGTGTGTGTTTGACTGAAGTTATTTTGTTCATGTTTATGCAAATTTGGTGACCTCATTTGCATTTTGTGAAAAATACAATATTTCATACAATAATATATTTTTTGGTACTACATATTTTTTTAAAATGGTACTCACCCAAGATTTCCTCATTGAATACCTACACCACTTTAGAATAATTTTACACATTAATAATCTGAGTTCAACCTGCAGCAGATACAATATGAGTATAACCACAGCCAAAACCGAAGTAATGCAAGTTAGCAGATCGCGGGCCCATTAAGTATACAGATAAATAGCACTCTGAAACAAGTTAAAGAATTCAAATATCTTGGAAGTATGATCACAGAAGATGGCAGATTGGACAGAGAAATCGAAAACAGATGTTAAAAAGCTAGTGCACTTACATATCAACTATCACCCTTACTTAAACATCCAAATATACCCATGTCCGCAAATCGACAGATAATAAACATCATATTCACACCAACCTTATGCTACCAATCTCAAACCTGGACTTTATCAAAATCACACCGTAAATCAACACCTGCGAGATGAGATGCCTGAGGAGAGCTGCCAACTTAACAATCCGAGACCGAGAAGGAATTCTGTTATCAGACAGACGTGGGATCAACACCTTGTGCTACATTTATTGAAAGACAGAAGATCAAGTGGTTTGGCCATGTCATTAGAATGCATTGCCAACAACTACCAACACTGGCCTTACATCATCTGCGACAAGACCAAGAGGACGTCCAAGAAGACAATGGATTGACGACATCAAAGACATTGTACAATCACATGGAATGACACTATCCAGTGCCGATCACCAGGCGCTGGAACGCAAATCATTCCTCCCCACGACGCTTGATGACAGAAGTGGAAGAAGATGATGATGATTAGAAAAACAACAACCATGAAGTCCCTTTTGACATTTGTTGGACTTTTGAACCAAACCCATGTTGATAATTATGTCTATGAAGGCCCTCATTTCATTCACAGTAACCTCAACCTAATTGTGAGCCACAGACCTTCTCTTGAGGACTTCCACTATCTAGAAACCACCTGGCATATCTGTTTGTTTCTTTTACAAACAATGTAAAAAGATTGAGTGTGAGAAATAACTCCAAATACATAATAGATGGGCTATCATCTGGTGGCATGTGTTTTGGTCCGGACATCTCCATGAATGAATATGGATCAACACAATCCTCTTCAGATACAATACACTTAAACCATGGGGACACACAAGGTCTGAATCTTCATCTGCACTTTCAGTATCATGCAGTTATCTGACAGTCCTGAACTGACGAAATCGCTACTATCAGAGCTAATCGATGCTAGCACGTCTTCGGATTCAAAACTGGCCATTTTAAAAATCAAAATCAATTAAAAACTGGGTTACTGAACTAAAAAATCATAAAATAATATCCAGTTGTTTGAATTTAGTTCAGCAAGCGGCCATTTGCAAACTCGATTGGTTGGGGATTACAAGGGAGCATTTGATTGGTCTGTACTATTAAAAGCAAACCAATCAAAGCAGTTCTTACAACGGGGCCAAAAAAATTGGCCGGTCGTCTTTCTGGCTAGTGGCGCGTCGTGACGCCATGGCCGAACTTTCAGCCCTTCCATCCTAAGAGGGTTAACTATTAATTAGGTCTTAACACATCCTATCAAAAAGTCTTAAAAGTCGAGTGCATTTTTGTCTCAGACTCAGGCTCGTGCTTTGTGAGATGCTTTCGGCAGGCCACCATTCGGAAAGAAAACCAACCAAATGGGGGTAAAACCCAGTGCAATGAAGTTAATCCTCTCAACATTCTATCAAAAGAGGAATGTGACCTTACTTTCCTGTTACCAAAACACACAATAAAATATACATCTTGCCAGGTTTGTTAGCAATGTGACGGACAGGCGCATATCAATCGAACTGGCGTGTCACTTTTTAGTTTGTAACACCCAAAATGTGCAATTTGAACTACTAAATTTAAAGAAAATACAAGTTTACAGATTAATAATAATTTATTAGTATACATGTCATTCTTTCATTCAGTAGCATGTCCTTTGCAGAACCTCGCTCCCATAACAACCTTCCGGAAAACATCTCGATCATAAGCAAGATGTCCTGCGTCCGATACACCCATCTGGAGATCATCCGCCACATCCTGCACCCATCTTATCTTTGGCCTTCCTCTTCCTCTCTTCCCAGGCATATACCCCTCCATTATTGTTCTCTCCAAACTTTCATGACGTTTCAAGTGACCAAAATATTTCAATTTTCTTTGTTTTATCGTCTTTAATAGCCAACCTTCTTCAATATTCAGCTCTTGAAGTATGGATGCATTTGTTCTTTTCTTTACCCAAGATATTCTTAGAACTCGTCTATAACATTTATATTCAAAGGCATTTATGCGCTGTTCAGCTTGTTTAGTAAGTGTCCAGGTCTCACAGGCGTATGTTGCAATGGGAAAGATGCATGCTCTTAAAAATCTAATTTTTGTAGTTCTATCTGTCCCACTCCATAATTTATTCAGTTGTTTTAGTCTTTGAAGAGCAATTGATAGTCGTCGTTTAATTTCTTTCGTGTCACCGTTGTTGGTAATCAATAACCCAAGATATTAAAAATTTTACACCACCTCCAATTTTTCCTCATTAACATATATTTCTTTCTCCAGTGATTTTTATCTGTATGCATTATCTTTGTTTTTGCTATGTTAAAATATAAGTTGTGATTTTCACTATTGAATTGGGTTGAGGCTATTAGGTTTTCAATACCAGTCTGTGTTGTGGATAGCAATACTGTATCATCAGCATACCGAATCTCTGGTATGTCACGCCCAGCAATATTTAGGGCATCATATATTCATTGGCACCTTGCCGTCTTGACAGAAGATAGTTTGTGCTTTAAAAAGGCATAATAACTTTGACCCATGGCGGTAGCGAATGTGACTGGTAAGGCCAATTCACGTTGTAAATGTTCGTTCACAGTGGGTGCATATGAACATGTGGTTATTTCCACCATCATGCACCATCTTACGTCTCACACGCTCGGTGTGTGACTTATCAGCAATAATTATCATATAGCTCCCTGTTTATATCATCTCTTACATTTCTCAATTATATTTCCAGCGTACAGGTTAAACAAATAGGGGGACAGCACACATCCCTGATGGACTCCTTGCTTGATGTCAAACCAATCTGATGTTTCGCCATCTATTCTAACCGCTGCTTGTTGGTCTAGATAGAGCATTCTTATGAGTTGTGCCCATGCAATTTCATCTAATGAGGGTTCAGGTTCTGTCTCTGCTGTCGTTGGCTCATGTATCTCATTCATATCCTCACTGTCACTCATATCATACATTCCACTGCAGTACTCCTGCCATCTTTCTAGAATTTGTCTAGATTCTGTTAAGGTATTTCCCATCTTGTCACAGATAACATTCAATTGAGGTTGAACATTTCTTGTCAATAACTTCATTTCTTTGAACATTTCGTAATCTTTTCTATTCTTATGATATTGCTCTATTCTGGTACAACAATCTTGTATATATTGATCTTTATCCTTTCTCGTGTTCTTTCTTATTTCTTGAGTTAAAGATTTATACTTCATCCAGCTGTATATATGCACTATTTTTTAATCATTTAACAAGACGGAACATATTTCTGAAGTCAGTTTTCATAATCTGCCTATGACCCGTTGGTTGAGACAACCTCGCACACGGAGAAAAATGGGAATGGACACACTGAACCTAATTAATTTATTTCTGCCGCTTTCAATGTAAAACCATCAATTGTAGATGGAGTTTCGACTTCTGCATCCAATTTTAGTTTCTACAATGATTTTACGACCATGAATGCCTTTGTGAATGGGAAACCCAAAATGGCGGCTGGTGTTTAAATATATTATTACTCTGTGGGACAATCGTGTCCTCGCTAGCATAGTGGTAAGTAACCCGCCTGTCGGGCAGGAGACTTGCGGTTCTACTCCCTGCCGGGTAGTTTTTTTTCCCCAAAGATTTATTAGGTGATATAATAAAAAATAATAAACATTACGAACTAAACTATTATATAGAACTAAGAAACTTGAAGCTTGTGAATAAAGTGTGCTCTATGGATCTGAGGAAGCTGCCGGGGAACGCATCCCCCAGAAAGGCAGCGGAATGATTGAGTGTCGGAATTGATGGATCCAATAGATGTCTTTGTTTAATGTGAACTTTAATTGGCATATAAAATATTGCCCCTGAATTAGCATAGATTCATCTCTAAACTTGCTCGAATTGTGATTGAAAAAACAGATTTTCTGCGAAGATGTGCCTGTGAAATGGAACCCCACGGGTCATGGCGGCCGCGCATATCAATCGGACTACTCAAATCGTGCAATTAGAACTACTAAAGTTAAAGTGAATATAATTTTAAAGATTAATAATAATTTATTTGTATACTTGTACTATTTTTTAATCATTTAATAGGACGGAACATATTTTTGATGTCAGTTGTCATATCCGTTTGAGACCATCTTGCATGCACAGATCAGTGGTAGAGATAATGGACACATTTTGAAGAGTTCCAAAAAGTATGGGGAACATGAGAAATCACAACTCATTTCACCTTCACAAAAATGTGAATATCTTCATTTAGAATTGACATACAGGCATCATTAGATTTTGTTTTTCAAGGCCTATCTACTGTGGTGGTCTCATCAGTAAATACTCAAATTGAAAATCATGATGGAATCTGCTATCATATATGAATATCTCCGCTTAAAATTGATATACAGGCAGGCACTCTTCCGAATAACAGTCCTAAATTATTTATTGTAAAAAGCATCCCTTACAGGGCGTCATTAGTTGTTGTCGATCACTTCCGGTTCAGTGTGACATGGACTGCTAGACCAATTGATGGATGCAATAAATGTTTCCTGGGCCCAGAGGGCCCTGACTTTCGTCGGGGTGTATATCTATTTCCACATATAACTGATAGGTATACTGTCACTCCAATGACTGTGAGGGCCCTCTGGGCCCAAAAACATTTACTGCATCAATCGATAGGTCTAGCAGTCCATGTCACACTGAACCGGAAGTGATCGACAACACATTCAATGCTCATTTCGATATGTACAATTTTTTCACAAAGAACATGCTTTCTGACAGTTTGCAACATTTGTGCCACATTTTCCACATATAACTGTGAAATATTATTATTAGGTAGCCCTATAACAATTTAAAATTTGAGTATTTACTAATGAGACTGCCACAGTAGATAGGCCTTGAAATTCAAAATCTAATGGTACCTCAATGATGCCTGTATGTCACTTCTAAGTGAAGATATTCACATGTATGTGAAGGTGAGACGAGTTGCGATTTCTCATGCCATTCACCCGTTATTAGAGCTCTCCAGTGTGTCCAATTACCTTCACCAGCGGGTGTGCGTGTCTGTGTGTGCGAAATGGTCTCAAACGCGGTCATATGAAAACTGACTTCAAAAATATGTTCCGTCATGTTAAATGATTACAAAATAGTACAAGTATACAAATAAATTATTAATAATCTTCAAACTTGTGTTTTCTTTAACTTTAGAGGGTCAGATAGCACGTTTTGAGTGTTGAAAAGTGAAAGTTTACATGCCATAGCGATCGATATGCGCATGTGCAGTCGCCGTGGCACATGGCCATGCGTTTCTCCATTCACAAAGGCACGATTCGTCGAAAATGTTTTTCATCCACCCTGCAGCGATTAAACTTTCCAGATATATTAAAAATTTTATGCAGAATTCAAAAATACATCTATAATTGAATTAATCCTATAAGGAACACCAGAATAGTGTTACAAAGTGCACATGCCAGTCTGATATATATGCACAAAGAAAAAAAAACACATCTTCGCAGAAAATGTTTACATCCACCCTGCAGCGATTAAAGCAATGACACTTTCCAGATATGTTTAAAATTGTATGCAGAATTCAAAAATATGTCTACAATTAAATTAATTCTAAAAGCAACAGCAAAAAAAAATTAATTACGGTAAGTATGAAATATATTCTTATTTATATAAATTTTATAATAAAAGGTCACGATGATTTCAACCAATCACTGTGCACAGAATATTAGGCAAACCTTTCTTGGAAAGCCCAGGATGACGTGTGTTATTGTCACGTGAGATGTGAATGAATGAATGACGTCGAAAGAATGCATGGTATGAGCTAGCATGAACTGGTAGACACGGTGAGTCATGACTATACGATTCCATACATGATTTCGGTTTTCATTTCAGGTCGCAGCACTCACGATGGAACTTGCTAATATTATTGGTAGGGTGTTCCATCGTGCCATTACCCGAAGTAAAATCAAAATTCATGTACGGAGTCGTCCCGCCATTGAAAATGTAGTCCTGGAAAACGCTGTCTAATTTACCATGCATTCTTTCGACGTCATTCATTCATTAAAATCTCACGTGACAGTAACACACGTCATCCGGGGTCTTCCAGGAAAGGTATGCCTAATATTCCGCGCACAGCGATTGGTTGACATCATCGTGACCTTTTCTATAAATAACATTATATTTCATACTTACCGTATTTTATTGTTTTTTGTGTGTTCTAAGTCGAAGTAAATCAATTATTGATGTATTTTTAAATTCTGCATACAATTTAAAATATATCTGGAAAGTTTCATTGCTTTATAATCACCATATGGTGATGTAAACAACATTTCTGCGAAGATGTGTTTTTTGCTCTTTGCGCTTATATATCGGAATGGCATGTGCACTTTGTAACACTATTCTGGTGTTCTAAATCGAAGTAAGTCAATTATAGATGTATTTTTTAAATTCTGCATACAATTTAAAATATATCTGGAAAGTTTCATCGCTGTTATAGCTTCATATGTGGATGAAAAACAACATTTTATGCAAAGCGTGTCTTTGTGAATGGAGTAACGCAAATGGCATGCTCCATGGCGATTGCGCACATCGATCGAAGTGGCATGTAATTTATACTTACTGTAATTAATTTTTTTTGGGTGTTCTAAGTCGAAGTAAGTCAATTATTTATGTATTTTTAAATTCTGCATACAATTTAAAATATATCTGGAAAGTTTCATCGCTCTTATAGCTTCATATGTGGATGATAAAGAACATTTTCAGCAAAGCGTGTTTTTGTGAATGGGTAAACGCATGGCCATGGGCCATAGCGACATCGCATGCGCGTATCGATCGCTATGGCATGTTACACTTTCACTTGTCAACACTCAAAATGTGCAATTTGAACTACTAAAGTTAAAGAGAACACAAGTTTAATGATTATTAATAACTTATTTGTATATTTGTGCTATCTTTTAATCATTTAACATGAAGGAACATATTTTTGAAGTCAGTTTTCATAATCCGTCTATGACCCGTGTTGGTTGAGACCAACCTCGAGCGCAAGGAAAAATGAAAACGGCAAGCTGAACCGTAAATAATGTTTTTCTGGCGCTTTCAATAGAAAACCATCACTTGTAGATGGATCTTCGAATTCTGCATAAGATTTTTCAGACATTTGGAAAGTTTCATCACTAACTTGCTTTAATTGTGGGTAAAAAAACAGGCGAAAATGTTACGATCAGCAAACCCAAAACGGCGTCTTTACTATATAAATATCTTTGCAGAACAAGCATTGTGTTCTCGCTAGCATAAGTCGTAAGCAGCCCGCCTGTCACGCGGGAGGTCAGGGGTTCCCGGTTGGTCATGTATTTTTTTTTTTTTAATTTTTCACAAAATTATTAGGTGATATAATAGAAACTTTTAAACATTACGAAGTAAAATATTATACTAAGAAACTAGAAGTTTGTGAATAAAGTGTGCTCTATGGATCTGTGCAAGCTACCGACTGCCGGGGAGCAAGCAGCGGAATTATCGGAATCGATGAATCCAATAGATGTCTTTGTTTAATGTGAATTTTAATTGCCATATAAAATGTCGCCCCTGAATCAGTAAGTTTCATCGCTAAACTTGCTCGAATTGTGGTTGAAAAACAGATTTTCTGCGAAGATGTGACTTTGTGAATTGGAAACCCACGGGTCATGACGGCCACCGCATATGATATCGATTGTGATTGCGCTAGACTTTTCAACACATAAAACGTGTGATTTGACCTACAAAAGTTAAATAGAACACAAGTTTAAAGATTATTAATAATTAATTTGTATACTTGTACTATTTTGTAATCATTTAACATGACGGAACATATTTTTGAAGTCAGTTTTCATATGACAGTTTGAGACAATCTCGCACGCATAGACGCGCAGACACTAGCCGGTGTCGCTGATTGGAGGAAAGGGACACACTAGAGAGTTCTCTTTACGGATGAATAGGATGAAAAATCGCAACTCGTCTCACCTTCACAAAGATGTGAATATCTTCACTTAGAAGTGACATACAGGCATCATTGAGGTACCATTAGATTTTGAATTTCAAGGCCTATCTACTGTGGCAGTCTCATTTGTAAATACTCAAAATTAAATTGATTATGGGACTCGCTATTATTGGTACGTAATTCCATTTTCTCAGTTCTATATTTTAGTTCGTAGCATTTAATATTCGTTTTATTATATCACCTAATGAGGCCCTGTATGGGATGCTTTTTTACACTAAATAATTTAGGACCGTTATTCAGATGAGTGCCTACACTCTACAGACTACAGACAGGCATCATTGAGGTACCATAGCCATAAGATTTGGTTTTTCAAGGTCTGTCTGCCTGCCTGCCTGTGGTTGTCTCGTTAGTAAATACTCAAACTGGAAATCATGATAGAATTCGCAACTACTACTACATGAAAACATTAAATAAATTCAACCACGTGGTAGCTATTTAATTTTTTAATAAATGTCATTTACTTACCAGCCATTCATGCTATTGTTGCTGTTTAAATCTACACCCTGCAGTTCCAATTTGGTTAACAGAGGCAAGTCTCCAACGTATGCCGCCTCTCTGAATTTTTCACCGATTTCATCCCCTAAAGACATGTTCTTATTATGTGATTTAAAATTGAGCCTGTATCAAACCGTCAATGCTTGTTTGATATTCCCACGTCTAGCGACTGTTGGCTTCTGCAATGTTGTGTGTAATACGTCACTAAAAATGTTTACCGGAAAAATTAATAAAAAGCATAACTGTGAGGCCAGCGAACGAAAGAAGAATATCTGCGAGACTAATATATATTATTCGTTGTTTCTCATGCTAAATTTCAACCGAAAGTACTGTTTCTAACATTTTACTTCACATCGCACCCCTTTTAAAAATTAATGTAATTAATTACATCTAGGAATACATTTTGATTCTTTATAGTTTATACTGGTTATACAGGTTATCATATGACTGGAAAGAGTCATATCTTTAAGAAAGGAGACAAGTTCCAGTGTGAAAATTATAGAGAAATATCACTACTGTCCATAAGCTATAAGATACTATCCGCAGTATTACTAAATAGACTAAAACCATATTCAGAATACATATTAAGTGACTACCAGGCGGGTTTTAGACAAAACAGATCAACAATAGATCATATCTTACGACAAATAGCCGAGACAGACAAATTGGGAATATAAAAGAGATCTCCATAACATTTTTGTGGATTTTAAAAAGGCTTATGATAGTGTCCATAGGAATAGTCTATGGAATGCTATGCGGGAATTTGGAATACCAAGGAAGTTAATCGACATGACCAGACTATGCATGGAAGATACTTATAATATGGTAACATATAAAGGCAGGAAATCAGACCCTTTCCAAATAACATCTGGCTTGAAACAGGGTGATGCACTATCACCGCTGCTCTTCAATCTGGCTCTAGAGAAAGTTGTAAGGAGGGTAAAGGAGGAATGTGATATTGGAGGAACATCCAAGCTGCTTGGTTAAGCAGATGATATAGATAGTATAGGGAAAAATGGACAAAAGACATTGGAAATATTGACTCACTTAAAGGAAAAAGCCCAACAGATGGGTCTGATTATCAACCAAGATAAGACAGAATATATGGTAATTTCAAGAGAAGGAATGGCTAAAAACTCTGGCTACATACAAATAGAAAACATGACCATTAAAAGAACAGAAACATACAAATTTCTGGGTACAATCTTTAACTGCTCCAACATCATAAGGGAAGAAATACAAACTAGAATCAATTCTGGAAATAAGCTATACTATGCACTACAACATCTACTAAAATCAAAGGCGCTATCTCGTAACACCAAGATCACAATATACAAAACACTGATCAGACCAGTTATGCTGTATGTGGAGTACAACGAAAGGAGACGAAGCCTTGCTACAAACCTTTGAGAACAAAATTTTAAGACGCATCTTTGGACCCATTAGGGATACACAAAGTGGAGAGTGGAAAAGAAGAAATAACAAAGACATTTATGATCTGTTTAAGTCCCCGCTAATCACTGGTATCATGAAGGCTAATAGACTACAGTGGCTGGGGCATATAGAAAGAATGGAAGATAACAGGGAAACAAAACTCGCTTACACTCAGGAAATAAATGACTGTAGACCCCGAGGTAGACCAAGAAGACGGTGGAGAGATAATATACATACAGACCTACAAGCACTTGGAATCAACGACTGGCAAGAGAAGGTCAACCAGAGAGACGAATGGAGACGGATTGTATCTGCAGCAAAGAAACTCAATGGTTCGGAACGCTGAAGAAGAAGAAGAAGAAGAAGAAGAAGAAGAAGAAGATCGTTTATACTATTTAACGCAAAGCGTGGATTCCAAGAGTTGCCATTCTAGCTGTTTAACATCTAGATATAGATGTTATTGCCCACGTCTTGATGGCGTTTCTGACGTCCAGATGTTAGATGTAATTCTAGATGTTTTTCATTTGGAGTTAGATATTTTATAGATTTTTCTTTTCCTTCGGTGTCAATTCATTATTACTGTATAAAATAGTTATTACTTTTTCTTCTTCTTCTTTCGTTCGCCTGAAATAAGCCTATAACTGCAATGTTGTCTCTTGTATGAATCCAACAGTCTTTTTTAGTTCATTCAGCGGTCCATAGAGTTTATCTTCCACTGTTGTCTCTCTAGGCCAGAAGGTTCGCCTGGATATGTTGTAGTTTGGGCAATCCTGGAGTATGTGCTCTGCTGTCTGCAACGCCAAACCACATGTGCACATGGCTGAGTCACCAATCTTGAATTTTGTATACATGTGGTTGCGTAATCTATTGTGTCCAATTTCCTTCTGTCTTGTATTTTGCCATTTCTCTCGAATCTCTTGTTGTTTCTCTGGACTAATTTCAATATTGTTATCTTGTGCGAATGAGTCCGCAAAATGGTCAGCTGCTTGCTTTCCTGTTAAGATGTTTCCGTCTTTATGTAGCGCAATTTTTGAGTTTCTCCCTGTGCCCTCATCGTTAAGCTGTTTTATTAGCCTCCATAACTTCCTTGCGTCTCTTTCAAAGTTCAGTGACTCTGTTTTCTCCTGCCAGCTTTTCTGTCTAGCCTGCAGTTGGGCCCTTTGAAATTTGGCTTTTGCGTGCTGATATTTATTGTGGTGCTCTTGGCTGGGATTGGCCTCTGCTTGTTTTCTACATACATCCACATCATTATGCAATTGTTTCAGTTCACTATTCCAGTAGGGTTTATAATGTTTACGGGCTACTCTTGGTATTGTTTCTCGTGCTGCCTGTAGTATGCATTTCCCAAACTCTTCAACTACTTTATTTATGTCCTTCTCAGTGTTCAGGTTTCTAACCAGTATGCTGGTGCGATGCTTGTACATTGCCCAGTCTGCTTTCTTGTAGTTCCACCTCGAGAGGGTGCTGCTTTCACTTACAAGCTCATTTTCTACAGTTAAAAAGACTGGCCTATGGTCACTGCCACCAAGTTGTTTCCCAACAATTCGTGTAATGTTCCACTCCAGGTCTGGTGAATGAAACGCCAGGTCAGGTGTAGTTGTAGAGTGCCATGATCTCGAGTAGAAGGTATGTGGGTCAGACGGCTTGTTAATCAGGATGAATCTATTCTCATCCTGCCAATCTTCCAATCTCTCTCCTCTCTGGTCCATGTGATCATAGCCCCAGCTCTGCGAATGGCTGTTGAAGTCGCCACACACAATCATTTTTCCTTTTAATGGTAGTGTGTCCAGTGCCTGTGGGCGGTCATTTGGACAGTAGTAATTGATCAGATGTAGATCTGTATTACCTGTCTTAAGTTTAAGTGTCTGATACTCAGCCCCTTCCATGTAGACTTCAATTTGGGAAGCCATGAAGTTATTTCTTACAAGAGTCAGTATCCCACCCTTTCGCCTGTCCTTTCGGTCAGATCGGTAACACTGGTAGCCTCTGATTTTGAAGGCTATATTTTCGTTCAGGTGAGTTTCTTGCAAGCAGCATACACTTACATTTTCATTGGCCAAGATGTTTTCTAGTTCTATTCTTTTTTTGGTGATACCCTCTGCATTCCAGTGCATTATTTTATTACTCATTTTTTGTTTGATCTGGGCGCGCGTAAATTATGGTAACTGCTATTATTATGACTTGGGTCAACGCTCAACAATCTGGCAGGTCCCCGGCATAGTTGCCATTCTAGATATTTTATATCCAGATCTAGAGGTTTTTGCCGGCGTCTGGATACCGTTTTCTGACATTTGGATGCTGGATACAATTCTAGATACTTTTCATTTGGAGTCGGATATTTCGAATACTTTCTAAATTTTACTTGTCTTTCGGTGTCATTTACCCATTTTATGTTTGGTCTGGACACGCGTAAATTATGGTAACTGCCATTATTTAAACTTTGAACTAACTTGGGTCAACGCTCAACAATCTTGCAACCCCCCCCCCTCCCCTCCCCCCCCCCCCCCCCCCCCCCCCCGGTAATGAGTAAAAGGGCGCATAAGGGCACTGAAGAAACTTTTGGTCAGTAAACATTTAAACTTAAATAATTTGGCTGCAATTGGAACCGATAATGCATTGATAGTGGTCGGTATGAACCATGGCGTGTATGCAAAATTGAAAGAAGATATCCCATCTTTAATCCTCATAAAATGTGCGTATCATTCCTTGCAGCTAGCATTATCACATGCCTCATCAGTCAGAATGTTTACCAAAGAATTTGGAATTCCTTATTGCTGAAACACATAACTGGTTCTCCAAATCATCTGTCAGACAACAGCAATATAATACTTTATATAAAACATTAAATGATAGTTCATCACCACTGAAAATTCTGTCATATTGCAAAACTAGATGGTTATCAATTCAACCAGCTGTTGAAGTAATTGTGAACCGATGGTTGGAGTTGAAGACACACTTCGAAATAACAAGACAAAATGAAAAGTGCTACACAGCTGAAATACTATATGGAATGTACAGTGAAGAAAAAAATTTGGCATTCCTTCTCTTTTCACAACCCATTTTAAGTGAAGTGCAAAATGTTAATAAACTATTTGAATCTCAAAATATTGATAAAGTTAAATTACTTGACGACCTCACTTTGCTATTTCACTCAATTGGTAAAAGACTTATATTGCCAACTTGTAAAGCTGACTTGTTCACTTGCACTATAGAGAGCTATTTGGCTCCGAAGCCATACCTGGGATACCAAATCGAATCAAAAATTGATGGTTTAAAAACAAAAGGACTGTTAACAGAAAATGAAGAGAACAACTTAAGAAAGCGCTGTCAAGATTTTCTTGTCTCATTATTCGATCAGCTGAAGCAGAGACTTCCTGAAAATTTAGATGTATTGAAAAATATTTCACTCTTTTCTATTAACAACATACCTCAGCCAGTAAAGGACATACCTAAATATTGTCAAGTTATTAAATTTTTAGGGGCTACTGATAATAGTGTGGCGGAAGCAGAATATTAGTTAACAAAAATAAATTTGGTTGACTGGACAAACAAAACAGAAACTGAAGCTTTTTGGAGTGAAATAAGACAATTTAAAGATGTCTCAGGTAACAGTCCATTCTGTGAGCTCTTTGAATATGCGATGTCTGCCATGATACTACCCCATTCAAATGCTGATGCGGAAAGAGTTTTCAGTACTGTGAATTATACAAAATGTAAACTAAGAAACAGGATGAAACTTGATCTCTTAAATGCTATATTGACAATAAGATTTGGCCTGATGAGAGCAGGAAAATGCTGTTCAACTTATCAGCTCCCTGATCGTGTAATAAAAGAAATTGGAACAGCTAAAGCATACCAGAGTCATTTTGAATGTGAAGCTTCAACTTCATCATCCAAGCTAAGTGCATCTTGTGAGACAGGCATCAGTGAAGATGAGGACATGATTCTATAGGTAAGTCACATCAATTTTCTTTTTAATGTTGCATATCCCTTACAGGATGGTGCAGTCAACATCAGAATTTTTCAGCTGATGTTGATGTACAAGGCAAGATTACGCTCAGTAGTTTGCCATTGCTTTCTGAGCGACCGGCTCACATACCCCTGTAAGTTACCAGCGCGGCTCGAACCGCTGTCGGTTCGGGCGCAGCTGCGTTACTCATGAGAATATACGGGATTACGGCTAAAACCGTAAACTTTTCGCCAGGGAGAGCGGCAGTCACATCTATACATATGTAATTTCTTACTTTCTCAATCTGGATATTTTTCCTAGATACTTTCCAACGAAACCTAGATATTTATGGATGTTGTTTGGGCCGTTTCTAGATACTTTTGGTCAAAAAAAAGTGGCAACCCTGCCGGTATTGATTAAAAGCGCGCGTAAATCAAAGTCATAGTAACAGTATTTGAACTGTAAACTCATTGTGCTGCGAATTATTGCTGTGATTCCGACTTTGTATAATTCTTTTTCATGCCATTAGAGACATTAAACGTAGACAGTCAAAATTTTTTGGGCATGTTATGAGAAGAAATGAATTGGAGAACTTGGTGACGACTGGCAAGATCGAAGGGAAGAGACCAAGGAAGACCGAGAAGTAAATATCTGGATGGCTTGGCCACGTTGCATGATCGAGACAAGAACACTGAACTGATCCACGACTCTGGTGATCGAGTTAAATGGCGAATCCTGACCGCCCACGCTTATCTGCATGGCACATAATAGGTGGATTACTGAACGCAAGATTGTCAACATGAGGTTTACGGTTTATCGCAACAGCCTCCAAAGGACAAACAACATATAAGAAATATTCCTATACTAATAACAGGTTGTTCAGTGGTTAGCCACTCGCCTGCTCGCCCGATGGTCATGAGTTGGATTTAAAAATAACCTTGGCTCCCATGTCTACCCAGCCTAAAATGGGTACCGAGAAATCTGTTGGAAAGTAAAGATGGCCGGAGTGATACTGACCAAATCACCAACGTGTTCCCCAGGATAAGAGGAGACCCATGAGGTTCGACGTCCCTGTTTGACCTGTTTGTCATTCGGATGCTGCTGGCCAAGACTAGATCAAGGAACATATACTACACTTTGATCTAAGCCAAAAAACCGAGAAGCGATCCAGCGCCCTTTAAGGTCTGTAAAAGGGTAACTAAGATACTCCTCAAGGTCATACAAGAAAGAATTCAAAATAAAATAGATGAAGTAGCTGAAGAACAATTTGGGTTCCGCAAAAACAACGGCACCAGAGAAGCAATAATCTGTTTGACGATATTTATTGAAAAATATATAGAAATTCATTAAAAATATATGTGTATGTTTTACAGAAAACAAGAAAACTTTTGAGAGAGCACCACAGGAACGATTCATTACATGCCTTCAAGATTTAGAAGTAGACGGAAAGGACGTCAAACTAAGGATTTGGCCGCAGCATCCATTTAGTCATTTGTTACTAACTCCACTTCTCGTTTTCGCTGATTCTCTCACTACAGACAAGGTAGATATTCTAAATACGATATATCAACCACAGCTATCTGAAGATAAAATAACAGATGAAACGACATATGTAAGGGTGTTTGTATTTGGATTTAAAAGTGGTTCCAACAAGGAGGCGCTTTCAAGAGGACGAATCCGTTGTTTTTAACAACTGAGTGACTGGAATGATTAGCATCTACACATTACGTTTGCCGAAGGAGACTCAGCATCTATTAATTTGGCTGGAGTGCTATGATGTAGATGATTAGAATTATTATTGAGAATTATAACACATCCTTAGAAGATTAAATATATGGACCACTGAGTGAACTAAAAAGGACAGTTACGTTCATACAAGAGCAACATTGCAATTATAAAACTTGAGCATAGCCTACGATGGGTAGCGTTGTGATATTCTGTTGTGATAATTTGGTGTGTCCAGTGTGTGCCGCGTGGTTACACACCCGCTTCACACGCGTGATCCGGGACTGTTTCCGGATCCGGTCAGGGATATGCACTACTGACGAGCTCAAATGAGGGCGAAACTCGAGTATAGTGCTTCCATATTGACGTGGATAGGCCTTAGGTTCATACCAGAATGCGATCGGCGTTGCCAGTAGTGGGTTGTGCTCAATATTTAAATTGCAATTATAGTCTGTTTTTTTTTTTTTTTTTTTTTTTTGGCCCCAATATAAAATTCCATATCTCAGTAACCAACTGATGAAAATGATGATATTTAGCATATAACCTTATCATTATGTCCACCCAACAAAAACATGTTTGTTCTGGAGATTGTACAGCAGATTTCAATGTTTGTTTATATGCGGTATATAATTTACCGCCTAGAGATTAAGTCCATCATTTAAAAAGTATTACAGCTTCACCAAGACACATCCACGCTTTTTTTGAAATTGTCTCGTGGTTTTCGTTTTCACACAGACTGCGCGCAGTTAAATGGCATTGTTTAGGGGTGTCTCCTATGTGGGTTCTTTCATGAAACGTTATTATATAAATAAATATATATATAAATCTTACCATTAATATAATATTAATAGCTAATATTTAAATGTGTGAATATTGTTCAATATGATTGAAAGTGAAATTGTGTACATTTCAAACAGTGGCGTGCAGAGGTTCTTTGATGCCCGGGGCCAACCCCTTGATTGGATGCCCCTTAATTGTTCTTTCCCTAATTCATTCTTCCTCCCCTCCCACTGCACTGTGCTGCCCCTTCTCCCTAATTGGATGCCCCCCCCCTGCCGGCTGGATGCCCAGGGCCGTCGCACCCCCCTCTGCACGCCACTGACTTCAAAGCATCGCTATGAAGTTGTACACATATTTTTGTCAAGAAGCTGATTTGAAACTGTTTCATACTGTTACAAATCCCGAAATAAGAACAGTGCATGCATTGGGTTTGAGTAATCGGCCATTTCGTCGATGGGTGCAAGAATCTGGAATGAAACCAACACGCGATAAGCAAACGGTAGGTAGAAAGGCAATTGTAGACAGCTTTGACAAGGATGTCATCAGGCGAGTCTCCCCCGATGTGTCTCCACCTTGCCGTGGTGGGGGAGCTTGAGTGTCCCGTTGACCCCATGTGCTTGCCGATGGGTGAAAACTACATATCGGACAGCGTATGGGATAGGGATCAGACTAAGAGAGACACAACCTGCTGCTCTGCAGGAGACTGAGGATAGCAGTCAAAAGTTTAAATCAGGCGCATGAAGGCAGTTCTTGTTTCGGACAATACTCTAAGGCTCTCTGTCGAGGGTTTAGGCTGAACGCCTCTAAGCCACAGACCCTCGGATCTGAGAGTCGGGTCGATATCCACCTACCGAAAAATTGGAATCGAGATACTGAGCAAGCTACATGCCCAGTTCTGACACTTGTTTGAAGGCTCTCAGCTGAGGGATATGTTGGATTCCCGGATGAGATGGCCTGGCCGTTTCTCACTGACTGCTGCACGAAGGTAAGGTGCTGAGCCGGCAGCACATGTAGCCTACCTCGTGAGCGAGTACAAAAAGTCAGTAAAATGCCCCAGTCGAAGGAAATGGTTACAAAAACTGTCTGTATCTAACTCATAGAGAGTAGATAAAAGTGGAGAAACGTCTCAATAACGCGAAATGGAACGCACGGCGAGCGAACCTATTGCGTGATCCAAAGTCAAAAGCAAAAGCTTACTGAGTGGATGTCGCCCGCAGTCTGACCGCCCCTGGAGCTCACTTGAGCGACCAGTGGCAAGCGAGATGTCCAATACATGGAAGTGAGGAACTAAAGCAGCCATGAGCAGGACGTGGCAACTCCTCGGGTGAGCCCAGTCTCGGAGCAATATGTGCCGGCTCTGCAATTATGGAAGCCTCCTTGGATAGCGAGGGATGCCCATTGTCTGCCCCTGCCTTCCCTTGAGGGCCGACCGCGATGTCGTTGGTCGTTCTATCTTGACCAGCTGAGATGTGGGCGACATCACAACAGTCTAACGTGCCTCGAAATCAGAGGAAGGTTAACCTCATTAAAAAATGCCCGCCGGAAGTCGGAAGTGTCGTCCTACGGGTGGCAAACTAAAAATTGACACTACGCAATTACGTCCGAGTGAAATGTCTCGTCCGAATGTCTCTCGTGCTAGGAACAGCTCTGACTACCTAGTTTCCGAATGCCGCTCTTGTTCGGAACAGCTCTGACTAGGTAGTTTTCCGAATGTCCGCCGTGCCTGGAACAGCTCTGATGGGTACAGGGACAAGCACATGTCCGAAAACTCGCTTAGTGGAAACCAACCGCAGAGCTGACTGGTTTGTGCAGGAACGGCCCAGGGCGAGCGAAATGCCCAATATATTGAAGTGAGGAATTAAAACAGCCATGAGCAGGACGTGACGATTCCCTCGGTAAACCCAGCACCAGAGCGTTATGTGCCGGCTCTGCAATTATGGAAGCCACCCAGGATGGCGGAAAATGCTATGGACTGTCCCTGCCTTCACTTGAGGGATGACCGTGTAGTCTTCGACTGTTCCAACTTGACCAGCTGAGATGTGGACGGTACCACAAAAGTGAGAGTCTCCCAGGATTGCTAACCTGGTCAAAAATGCACGCTAAAAGTCGGATGTGTTGGCCTGAGGGTTTCGACCCGAGGGTGCCTAACCAGACACACCGCAATCACATCTGAAAAAATCACTCCGGATGAACGCAAAGAAGAAGATCAGGCGAGTTATTATAAAAATGATGGATGCCAAAGAAACAGTGACTGTAATAAAACTTAGGGTTTTGTTGAGAAAGAACAATAACATAGAGCTATCCAAAACAACTTTGTGGAAAATTATAAGGACATTAGGCTTCACTTTTAGAAAGTACAGGTGAGGTAGAAATATCCCTTGCGAGCAACCGCATTTAGGAGCCATGAGAAGCAGATACCTACATGAAATAATGGAAATGCACAAAAAAAATTATGACATAGTGTATTTGGATGAGACGTGGATCAATGCGCACCACACAAGTGAAAAGTAATGGCAATCAATGGATGGAAATATAAAGCGTTATGTGCCCAGTAGTAAAGGACAGCGTTTGGTCATAGCCTATGCTGATAGTACTCATAATGGCTTACTAAAGAATGTTGGGCTCGTGTTCGTATCAAAGCATACAGACAATAGGGATTATAATGTGATGAATGGTAATGCATTTAGAGATTGGCTCGAGAATGCAGTACTTTCATTCCTTGATAGACCGTCTTGTCTAATCATGGACAATGCATCATATCACAATGTTGTTGCCCAAGAAGACAAAATATATGCGGCATCGAGCACAAAGGAAGCAATAAAGATATGGCTCCGAAGGGAAAATATACCATTTCCAGAAACATATTTCAAGCCATAGTTGTTGTCCCTTGTAAAACAGGCGCAAAAAAGCAAGAAATATCAAATCGACAAGTTGATAGAAGAGCATGGCCATAGGTGCTTGAGACTTCCGCCGTATCAGCCTCATTTAAACCCTATAGAACTTGTGTGTGATAAAACTAAAGGACGGGTGGCAGCTGCCAATACTACATTCAAATTGTCTGACGTCAAGATACTAATCCAGTCCGCGCTATTAAATATTGATAAAAGTTACTGGAAAAAATGTGAGGACCATGTGTTGAAAGAGGAAGAGCACTATTGGAGAAAGGATGGATTGAATTGTATGCAACCGAGAGCAATCATCAACCTACTGGAATCGTCCGACACAGATTAATGCCTGAGCAGATCGCAGACTTTAATCTACGTACACACTTACTGTGATATTTTGCTCCAACTATTCAGACGAATTGCAGGCCCTAAACATTACAGCATCAGCATAATGTCAATGGCAACAGTTTGTATTCCACATGTGATGAATTTTCAATTCCGCAAGCTCTCAGCGGTGACAAACAACTGTATTAAAAAAAAACAAAACACACACACTCACACTAAACGCATTGAATACCAACAGAAGAGTAATATTGCGGTAAAAACTGACATATTGTGGCATAACAAAAAACATGAGAGCAAACACGTTGTCAAATTAGGGGACAACACACGTGCATACGAATCAATCTATAAACTTCAATGAAAAGAGGACCAACATCTTGGTCGTTAAGAAGAAAGCCCACTACAGAGACACTGACAACTATTTTCATAGTGCAAAACAGGTAATCATGCTCCGTCTCTGAACGGCAGTGCAGGATTTACGTATAAGCTACACAAGCTATAGCTTGGGGCCCCCCTTCATTTCTGATCTTATCTCTTCTTGATAAGTTGAGTATTCTTCTTAGGAATTCTTAAACTGTATAAATAAAATAAAGTTTATAAACCGTTCTAATTCTACTTTCATTGACATTACATTAGCCTTTTTCCGGGCACTCGTTGTTAGAACTCAGGCAGGTCAAGGTATTCGAAACACCTGTCTCAGAAGCCACATCTCTATTGCTTCCAAACGCTTCCTAATTTGTTCTTTCACATTCCAAGATTTACTAATACTACCACAGCAAAACAGGTTTTATAACATTTCAATACGATCATTCAGATATTTCACGCGAGAGACTTATTACACATGGTCCATTCATTAGCGTAAGAGTACGTTTTGGTCTCAGTTATCTCCAATGACATGTATCTGGCCACAACTTCCGCTGAAGCTGTGTAACAGAATACTTAAGGCTGATGTGTATATTAAATATCATGTCTTGTAACAATTTCATTTGTGTATGGATTGATTCATAGTGAAATAGAGTGGATATTCTGACACATTTCGTTGGCTTCAAGTTATTTCTGTGCACTCTTGCTGCAGCGGATGGCTTGTTATAAGACTAGTCATAATAACAACTCACAACTCAACCAAGTCATTTCAATTTGTTTATAAACTCGGAACACTGCTGAGTGAAGTTCACCTCAGTCCTCAGTGTTCAGTGAGTTTAATCACTGAACATAGCTCAACTTATCTGGCAGATAGTTGTGTAGTTCTTTGCTTATTATATTTATTGTCACACAAGCCAAGGACCTTGCGCTATAAGAATTATCACTGACAGTGTATGGTGTATTGTATGCACATTTTCGCAGGATATTATTATTTATTATTATTAAATTAATAATTTAAATAATTATTACGTTCCTGTCCACGACAACTTACAGAATGATTCACTGCGTTCACGTTAAAGTCTCAAATAAACTCATATTATATGCTGTTTAGTTCAACTCTTCATTTAGGACATACTAAAAGAGTTAACTGCTGACCTAATGTTCACCCATAAACTGAAAACATACTTATTACTTTGTCATATCACCTGGTTACATTTCAGTGCATCTGCTAAGATACATGAGGATTTGCCAGTTTTCTTGCACTTGTAACTTATGGGTTAGAACTGATTATTGTCAGTATGGATTTCCGTAAGTTAATTTCATTGTCATTCCTGGACGGAACATGACAGCATCATGTCTCAGAAAATTGCTTGAAAATGTGACACACGATGGACATATCTGTTGATCATTCTAAAGATAAAGTAATTGATGCACTGTATGAAAGTTGCTGATACAAGCTGTTTTGGCATTGGAACAAAGAAAACTAAGTGCCATTAGTGAATATGTTGTTTCGGAGGGAAATCTTCAGATTATTCACGTCAGTGTCCAGACTGTTTACATTTAAGCGCTGCTCTTTGTTGAGGACTTTAGTGTTAATCTTGTTGCTTAGTTTGGTTTCTAGCTTGTTTTTCCTTTATCGTATTATGGACTCTGGCATTCACACACCGAAAGCCAATCCACCAATACCTCATATTAGATGTTTAGTCGAGCCTTCCATAAAAAATTCTGGAACTGAATTGCCAACAAAACATAAAACAGATGATCGTTTGCGTCTTGCACATCGAGCATTATTAATCACAGAGGTGCAAAACTCCAAAAATGCGCAAAAAATCAGGTATTTCCTGGGTTCCTTGAGGATTGATGTAAAAGTGGAGTTAAAATCAAGAACATTGCCAGCTCTTTCAAATAAAAAGTCTGGTCGCTTCGCTGTTATTGTCTTTGAAAACTATAACTCGTATTTGGATATGGATAGTTGGAACAAACAGTTGATCGATAAATATTGCCATGACTATCATGTTGGCATTATAGGATTTGTTAAACCATTGGAAGACACTGTAGGAATGGTCAGGCACGTCGATGGATATCATATAACATTTCAGTACAATCTAGAGCTGGAAGATTACAAAATGAACTTCGACTCGGCCGTTTGGAGGATTTTGAAGCCAGGGGAAGCCTGGAGAGGCTTTCTTCCTGATAAGTGGACAGTTTTTCATAGTAACCATACCACTTATCAACCATTAGCATTTTCAAAACTTTCATCCAACTTTTTGGAGTTTGACACAGACGACGCTAAAGACTTACAGACTTTTAAGTATGTCACGGCTGTTCTTGATCTTGGTAAAGTTGATGGAATACCAAAGATTCTAATAGGAAATGACCTCAACTTTTGGTTGCATACTCTAGTGATGGTAGACGCCCTTTCTTATTTGTCATTTGGAAAGCTAGAACTGCCGATGGAGCGGTATATACAGGTTGATGTTGATGACATATTTGTGGGGAAAGAAGGCATCCGGATGAAAGTTCCTGATGTTGAAGTAAGTCATAGACTACAAAATCTTTGTGACTGTTTTCATCATATGTATGTTTATTTGTGTGCGTGCGCGTGCACACATTATGTATGTAATGCATTTTCATAAAAGTTTCAAATTATTACAAAAATTATGAGACCAGCAAATTTTGATAGATTTTGAAAAATGTAATCTCACAGTATCTCATTCAAGGCCTTATGCCACTTGTGAGCAGAGACAATTATAATTTTTTTTTTAAAAAATTACTGGCAGTGAGATATTAACAGAGAATTGCAAATTTATAATAGTTTTCCAATAAAATAATTTTGGCATTGGAAATAATAAACCCGAAGCTGGATTCTTATTCCTTAAAACTACTGGTATTTTTTTTTTCTCTTCGCTCGCTTTGAACTTAAGTGTAGTCCATAGACACTACTTCTAGTAGTGCTGGGCTGAATTTTGCGTATGGATTAGCTTTCCTTATTAACAGTGTCCCTTGCCATCAGGCAAACCCACCTTGACTTCAGAGGTACTTGTAATTTATGTCCCCAAGTCAAGGTCAGTAAGTCAGCATTTGAGCCCAACTGTCTGGTGTTGAGATTGAACCCCTTATCTCTGGATCAGCACACTAGATGTTTAAGAACATGCGTTCTTATCCATTCTGCCATTTAATGGTATTTTACTTGCAAGACAATTCTAGGAAAGCTGTACCAGTTGCATTTCTGGTATACCGTCATCTGTCTAATTAGGAAAGGAAAATGATCATAAATTTTGCACTAATTTTTGTATAATTTTGCTTTGAAACATATATACGTTGGTCAAGTTTTGTTATAGATCTTTGAAATCACTATCATCAAAACTAACATTCTGAATTTTGCCATAAACAGTTTTACCAATTATTCCTTATGAAGTTGTCGTCACGGTATAAGTTATTTCTAGCAATGACGTTAACATGCAAGTAGAATGTTTGAAGGACATGAACCTCTATTGAATAATTAAACATTTGCGACAGTGGAACACTAATGAAAATATTTACTTTCCTAATAGTAAAATCGCCTGTGTGTTACTGGGCCTTGCAAGGGAAGCAAAGATTAGTAATATTGTACTCTATCAAGAAAACCAATGAACAAGTCCTTCAAGAAACAGAGGATAGTAAACTGATTAGAGTCATTAGACATAGACAGTCAAAATATTTTGGGCATATTATGAGAAGAAATGACTTGGAGAACTTGGTGATGATTGGCAAGATCGAAGGGAAGAGACCAAGAGGAAGACCGAGAAGTAAATACCTGGATGGCTTGGCCACGTGGCATAATCGAAACAGAAACACAGAGCTGATCCACGACTCTGGTGATCAAGTGAGATGGTAAAACATGACTGCCCACGCTTATCGGCATGGCACATGATGCATGGATGGATGGATGGACTCTATCGAGCGTGTCATAAGCGACGACTAAGGAAGGGTTATGCTTAGGACAGGCTACCCCATCAAAGAAAAATTCAGTCACAAAATCCAACCAACCGTGAACTAGTCACAAAAAGAAAACTACTATATGAGTTAGAAACATGGAGAACAATTAAAATAATTACTAATAAACTACAAACATTTACTAACTGGTGTCTGAATAGAATAGTGGGACTAAACTGATTTGACAGAATCACCAATGTAGAGCTTAAAAAGTCGCTTAAAATTCGGCGGGGTCGACTTTATTGCACCAGGTTTTATCCCTTATGGCTCAGTCTCTTTCCGCAGCGCGGAAAGCAGTTGTACAAAGCCAAACTCCACAGCTCCAGCGACAACCCTCAGGAGTTTAAGAAAAAATGCACCCATGAACCAAAGGACGTGGCCCAGAATCTAACCCACAAACGTCGGTGCCTGAATCAGACGGCTTGACCACTTCGCCACAGAGACTGCCTAAAAATTTAGAGCTCATAGAGAAAACTCAACAAACTCCAGTGAACCAAGAAGTTAAGAAAAGATGTTGGCACTGGATAGGGATATTCTGAGAAAACATGAAGGCAATGTAACTAGAAACTCTCTTGTCTGGAACTGACATGGCAGATGAAATAGAGAGAGAGAGATCTAAAAACACACGAAGAAGAGGATTATTGGGAGGATAAGGGGGGAGCTACTGTAGATAGGTTAGCATTGGTTAGTTGAATGCCTATGCCCCAGT
This sequence comes from Cepaea nemoralis, assembly GCA_014155875.1. NCBI lineage: Eukaryota > Metazoa > Mollusca > Gastropoda > Stylommatophora > Helicidae > Cepaea > Cepaea nemoralis. Next base: position 106,763 of record JACEFZ010003622.1, on the reverse strand, counting down.
AGGGGATAAAGAGCAGAAGAGGAAGATCTCCGTAAGTGCTCCAGTTTTCTCCCAGATCACATTGATCACACAAGGGGAATCTCAGCACAGACAGTATGAACTCCATAGTACCAACAAGTTGAAAACTGAAAAGCTACGAAGACAATGTAACTCTAAAAAGCCTGTCATATTCTACATTGTTATATGTTGGAAATGACTGCAGAAGATGTTGAGCTATCACAGGGTTGTTGTCACAGGTGCAGAGATCTGCTAGTTGCAGTTTTATACCTGTAGTTTCAATGATACCTTTCTGCTGTGTATCCAACTTGATGTGGTAGAGGGGCTTGCATGTTATGAGGACCTGTCACTTGTCGTCCCTGGAGGAAAGTGGACTCGACAAGCACACCTTTAATATCCTTCTACTATTGTAACTATTGAATGACTTTTGTCTACACTCCTCCCTTCTGTCTTCCATACACTATATGTCTCTCTCTCTCTCTCTCCTTCATAACATACCCTGACAACAGTTTCCTCCAACAATTAATAACATGTTTATTGTTGAAAACTATGTCAGTTGTATGTATAGAATGTGTATATGTAGTTGGTATTGTTTGCTAATGTGAGTGCAAGATAGGACTTTTTACTTCGTATGTGCCGTATACTTTCTCCTGCTTCCTACGGCCATGCAACAAGACGTCACACATATAATTAGAACGTTCTCACCCTGGATGCTCTGTTCTGCTTGCGTCTGGAGGTAAATCCGTATTGGAAAAAAGAAAACTGTTCACCACTGTATCACCGTAAAGTAATGTGATCACGGTAAGTCTTATGCTTAGATCCGGGTTTATTTGATTATTCGTTAATTAATAAATCCACCATGGAAAAACACATAGCTAATGTCTAGCACTGTCTATTGGTCCTTCAAACGTTCTACACACGGTATTCCGTTCTTTTATGAACACCTTTTGTACGCATGGCAACTCTTCATGAATGATTCAATTGTGTCTTTATATTAATTCACAGTGTCATTATTTTCCGTTCTGGGTCATCCTGCCTTTTTATAATGATCGTTATTTCCTTTATTTTCTAAACTTTCTCTGCCCCCGTGAAGTGCCTGATTAAAGTGAAAGTTCTTTCCTTTATTATCAACACTGCTTTCTCTGTACAAGAGACGTACTGTTCTATCTTCTTTGATATGTCAGGAGGTGTAGTGGACCCTGGGTAAAAAATATTAAATCAGGTGATTTAAGTCTGCTTCATATTACTGTTTATGTGAGTGTCTTTCTCCAGCCGTAATGAAAAGCTTCCGAAAGAATACTCTGACATAAACAGCAGAATTCACTAAAGTCTAAACTATTCACTCATAGAAAGCAATGGTAACCCTAAGCACAAACACATATTTCCCTATGCTAACTATTACTCTAAGGTTAGGTTACCTTATATATAGAATTTATGTAAATCCCAGAATTGAAATATATCAGCACATAAGCACTCTATCCCATTGCAAGGGATGATATTTCTTTTCTATTACAGGACACATAAATCCAGCTTTCCGTCCAGTTTGGTAGCACACTAAATACAAAACCACTTTTCCACCAATTTATACCGAGTGTCCAAGTCTCCCTTGACTTTTGATGTCACTACATCAACCATCGTATTTTGCCGCACCCTGCACATCAAAAGTCTGTGAAGTCACGTATGCGGTATTGGCGCCCCGTGTCGTGTCTCATTCGTCTCGTCCTCCGTTCATCCGCTAGTATCTCCAAGCGTCCGAACCCTTTGATCGCCGTCTTCTGCGTTTTCCCCGTTCCGATGTATTCGTGTCTCCGTCGTGTCGGCCGATAAGATCGGCAGTCATTGACCCTTTGTTACTCTGTATTTTTCCTCTTTATCCTTCGGTCAATAACCCATACTTTGTCCTCGCTCAAACTGACGTATTCGACTGTTAACCCTCCTCATACCTGGTAATTAATCTTACTCGTTTATCAGGGAATCATTAACTCACAGTATCCCGTGACAGGACCCTAAGAGCTATGCTGATGGCAGAAGCAGAAAAGATACACAACCCTGCTGTCTTGTAGGTAGACTGGGAATAGTAAAGGGCTGGAGAAAACACCTGAAAAAAATGCTTGTTGAAGTTGAATGGACTCCGCTACTAGCATGATGAAACAGTACAGTGCAACTCACTTAATGATGTAACAGTATTTAGGTGATACCTTTCTACTGTGTCCTGCACACAAAAAGCACTGCAGAGAGTGGAGAGAAAAGGGAATAGAGAATTAGTAAACTCAAAACTGTTAGTCTATCGAGACTACAAACTTGATTGCTTTGATAACAGTTTGGTGTAAATATATTTACATGTTTTACAAATGTCTTTTTACTGTTCTACATCATAGGCATTAGTCTCTACTCAAGAACGTCTTCAAACTGAAATAGATGGATTTCAGTTTAATTTAGGATTTTCAGGTGGATTCTACCTCTATGGCACTGAAGAGGAAGACTCTGGAGATAGAAAATTAATAGGTGAGTTTGTCATTGTAAAACCTATAGAAATAGTTTATTTGTACATTGTACACCATGGATAAATGGCCATCACAGGCCTGAACCAAACTGACAGAGGTTTCAGAGTTAGTAGACTCCAGAGATGCAGTGACAGGAAACCGCAAAGTGGCAAAGCCCCTGGTACTCATCAGCCCTTCCCCATATCATGGGGGAATGATGCTGATCAATTGTTTGTCCTACTAATTTAATTATGAATTGGGTATAGTGTCCATTGACTGCATGACCATGTGGTCAGGGCCCTTTGGAATCATGTGTATGGTGTAGATCAACACGGCTTGGAGAGAATGATACTGCAGGGAGTGACCAGAGGATCTGGTCAACACTTAAAACTCTGAGGAAAGGTCGAATGGGCATATAATCAGATTGCTATGGCTACCATTAGTATTGGGACTCTTCGCTGGCTGTTGCAGATTATGATGGAGCATGAATGAGAATGTCCCAAGTGCTATGTTGTTGTTTCTTGTCTCAGCTCAACTGACTGCATGACCTAGTAAATGACAATTCAATTCAAATTTGCATTAGTTTCATGAACTAATAAATGACAAATAGGTACTAAGAGGACCAAATATGTATTGCACAATAACATTTCTCATACTTGGAGAAAAAAACCATTGATTATCCAAAACTTTCTGCTTTGAATGATCTGACAAAACCTTGTTAGACACCAAACGGAAAGTTGCCACACTCACAGAGTTTGTGTTCCCTGTGGATGGAACACATATGGATGTCACCACATTGAAATTTGGAAGGTCCTTTGAAACTACTCAGCTCAATAATTACCAGAATGAAGTGGGATGTGTTTGCTGAAGAGCAGAAATATTGCAGCTCTGTAAACAGGAATAATCAAAATAGTCTTTTAGAAAAATGGGATGAATGCAGAAACTGAAGAAGAAAATTAGGAAATTACTCAGTGTCTTAAATGGAAACATGACTTTCTGTTACTAGTGGTGAAGCTCACATTTTGCCTGTATTTAATTTGAACTAAAATAAAATTCACATCTTATACATATATTGGGGGATAGGGTGGTTCAGTGGTTAGCAGGCTAACCTGCTGGTCCATTGGTTTAGTTTAGTCGATGGATCAACATCATGGCACACAGGTGCAACCCATAAGTGCTCCGTTCTCCTAACTCAAACCTGAGTCTGGAGAAACTCAGCTCAATGCACAAACTCTGTAGCACCGGCGAGGATCCTGAAATACTTTGGGTAGATTTTTAACTCGAAATTTTGCCAGGGCAGCGCCGTTAGGTTACTCTTTTTCGATTTCCAACTGCCAAGGGATTTTTTACGTGCGCAACAATACACACGGGCGTCCGATCTCACTACCCAGAGACCAGGGGAAATTTTATTACTAGAAGTTCACGTGAAATAAATCCCGGTCCTCACCGAGGCCTGAACCCGGGACCTCCAGCACTCAAGGCGGACACCATACCTCGAGACCATGGAGCCCCCAGATTGGTCCATTAGTCATGTGTTTGAATGCCCTTGAGGTGGAGCTTGTTGTAATTGACTTCAGCTCATAGGTCAACCCAACCTAACACGGGTACCATGAATTTACCCGGGAAGTAAAGCCAACCAACGTGATATTAACCACATCACCCATCAAGTGCTGATTGGTACACAAATAAATGGAGCTAGCACCATATACCCAGTATGCCTTATGGAGTGAAACGGGGTCCTGGACTTAGATGCTGTAGATATTTTGATCTGTAAGACAGCGAGTAAAATATTGAAAAAAATATGACAGTAGATCTTGCTTTTATATTAACATTTGAGGGTACAAGCTTTATCCTGGTGAGAGGATATGTAACCTAAAACTAAATATCAAAGGGAAGGGCAGGCTCTAAGCCTTGTCGGCAACTGGTTTAGGATGGAAGCTCTGACAGTTAGAGCATTGCTTTTCTGATTTGGCAGCTTCTGCAGCATGTTTTGTTTCAGATGTATTGGAGTTACCTTTCCTGTGAAGTACATTAGGCAGGCAGAGAGAGTTATGCTGCATGGACAACTCGTGGTCTCTACATTTCAGCCCAGGCTTTGTGCTATGGAGAGGTATAACTCCATCCCTGGTCTTACTGCCATGGGTTGTGGTTATTGTGCCTTTTTTGAAGCATGTAATGCAATGTAGCAATGTAACAATCGTCTGTCAAGACGACAAGGTGCCCATGAGTAATGTTACCATTATTAATTTGTTTTCTAATCTAAAGTTACATGTTTTATTTAAACAATGAAATTAATTACTTGTTTGTGAATGTATACGTGTCTGAAACATATATTTTACAGAGCATCGTAAAAAATTCCGTTGGTTCAGCCATATGTATCGACACGAGCAACCTCATAAATTCACTCAGGATGTCATAGAGAAGTCAATGAGGGCTAACAAACAGTTTGCCGAGGTATGATCAGTATCACTCACTAGCACTCACATTTGTATGCAAGAACTGTACTCACATCGTCAAGTCTGCCCTCTCTCTACAGTTTATGTTCCCTTTTCTTTCTTAAAGCTGTATCCTCCACCATCTAGTGTTGCTATGTACATTCCCTGGTACTTTTTCACTTGTAGAATTTTGGTTGTTTTTAAAATACTAGGGCTATTCCAAAATCAACCTCCAAATTGCTGGTAAAAATGTAAACAAATTGACAATGACATCTAAACCATACAAAAGTTACATACATCACTGCATTACTTTTCTGCATAGTCACCACCTAAATTCAGGCACTTGGATTGTGGCACAAGTTTTCGTAAACCCTCGTCAAGGAACGGCACCTCCAGGGCACTTACCCAGTTGTTGAATCTTACGTGAGTTCCTCAGTGGTGTCGAAGTGCTGGGTAGCTATTCAGACCTTTATCTTGCCGAAGAGATAATAATCGCTTGATGCCAAGTCTGGACTGTTAAGGGGTGGGGGTGTTTGAAATTTTCCACTTAAACTACTGAAGTAAAGCCTTTGTGTGAGCAGCCATAATGGGCCGCACGTTGTCGTGCAGGATAATGACGCCACTGGTGAACATTCCGTGCCTTTTATTTTGGATTGACAGACAAAGCATCTTCAGTCTTTCACAATAAACCTCTGATGTTATTGTGGTCTCTAGTGTCACGAATTCTGTCAAAACAATGCCCTTGCGGTCCCAGAACACTGTAACCATAATTTTTCTTTGTGAAAATGTTTGCTTGAATATTTTGAGCTTGTTTGGAGAATGAGTTACATCCACTGGTTTGACTGTTCCTTGGTCTCTGCATTGTTGAAATGAACCCATGTCTCATCACCAGTCATTATTCTTTCGAGAAATGCATCCCTCGCTTCCCAGTAGTACAGAAGGAACGTCGAAGCTGAGCCCATTCTTTGAGCTTTGTGAAAGTCAGTCATTTGCTTTGGTACCCACCGTGAACAGAATTCGTGGTAACCTAACCTGTCTTTGACAATTCGAAACAGACTAGTCCTAGACATTTGTGGAAATTCTGTAGAAAGATCTGAAATTGTGAAATGGTGCTTTTCCACTACGACTTGGTCGACTTTTTGAATTCTATCACACATGAATGCCGTCTTTGTCCATCATCATGCACATCTTTCTCTGAATTTCCTGCACCAATCCCTCACAGAACTGTCGCTCATAATGTTATCACCGTCACATGACACAATCGACGATGAATCTCGGCTGCATTTTGATCTGCTTGAAGAAAAGGAAACACACCACAAATTTCACAGTTGGCGGGAAAGGCAATAATAGTGTCAATGTTTATTTTTTCGCGATCGTGAACAACTGATCAAATGCGACTGTAGGTTGATGTCTAGTGAGCTAAAAGACTACTGAATAATGCAAGCAATGAATGGTGTCACTATGGCAACTGGTTTATTTTTATCAGCCAAATGGCGGTTGATTTTGGAATAGCCCTCATATTTATGAAAGATGTATATATGTGTGTAGATAGAGTTCAGCATGGCTGAGAAGTTTAACACACTTAAACTTTGTCTGCAGTCAGCATGGCTGAATGGATAAGAATGTGCGTTCTTAAACATCCAGTGTGCTGGTGCTGAGGTAAGTGGTTGAAACCCCACACCGGACAGTTGGACTAAACTGTTGACCTATTGTTCTTTACTTAGGGACATTAATTACAAGTACTTCTGAAGTCAGTTTGAGTTCGCTTGATGGCGAGGGACACTGTTAATTAATTAATGAATTAATTAATTCAGTAGCATGTCCAGTTTAGAACCTCGCTCCCATAACAACCTTCTGGAAAACTTCATGATCACAAGCAAGATGTCCCGCGTCCGATGCACCCATTTGGAGATCATCTGCCACATCCTGCACCCATTTTTCTTTTGCCTTCCTCTCTTCCCAGGCATATACCCCTCCATTATTGTTCACTCCAAACTTTCATGACATTTCAAGTGACCAAAATATTTCAATTTTCTTTGCTGTATCTTTAATAGCCACCTCTTCAATATTCAGCTCTTGAAGTATGGATGCATTTGTTCTTTTCTTTACCCAAGATATTTTTAGAACCCGTCTATAACATTTGTATTCAAAAGTATTTATGCGCTGTCCAGCTTTTTAATAGGTAAAGCTAATCCACACGCAAAATTCACTCCGGCACTACTAGAAGTAGTGTGTATGGACTACGCTTGAGTTCAAAGCAAAAAAAAAAAAAAAAAACTTTGTCTTGTGACAATGGTGTAGTGGCTTCCTTCCACACGCTATCAGATGGACATAAATGTTGACTTCTTGTTCAGAAAGTAATGGCAAACTACTTAATATAAATTTGCCTAGCAAATCACAAACAGTCAGTAGGGGTTGGATGTTATTGCAGCGTCCTGCAAAAGGCATACAAGGTTTAAAAACCCACATATATATGCGTGTGTGTTTACATATGTGCGTGAGAGAGAGAGAGAGAGAGAGAGAGAGAGAGAGAGAGAGAGAGAGAGAGAGAGAGAGAGAGAGAGAGAGAGAGAGAGAGAGAGAGAGAGAGAGAGAGAGAGAGAGAGAGACTAAGGCCTTCATGACTTGGCCATATTCTCATGGAGAAATGCCATAGAAAGTACTAAAGCACCAGCAAACTAAGGGAATACACTGTTTTGAATTACTGACAATATAGCCACATTTCACATATAATAACAGCAAAGCATTGACATGAATTCACCATTTTATAATGCATTTCTGGACTAGGAAAAGACCTTTGAGAGCGTTGATAGCGAACTTCTTTTAGTGAAGCACTAAGGGATCCCACAGAAGATCATTATCTATATAAAGGCAGTATATGAGGACATGAAATGCAGAACTCTTAATGAAAATAAACTAATGAATACAGTCGAAAGGATACCTTTTGTTACCTGTATTATTCTTATTAACAATAGACTGGATCATGAAGAAAAGAATAGCTACCAGCCAAAATGGAATTCAGTATGCTCTGACAAAGCAGTCTGATGATTTGGAATTTACCAACATTTCCCACCTGTTCCACACACAAAATAAAATGCAGGATGAATTAAACAAATTTAATGAGAGGTCTCGACAATGAGGGTTAAAAATGCATAGGGAAAGACAAAATATTGAAAGTAAATTAAGAAAATAACAATTTCCCTTGCTGAAACCATGAATCAATAGGAGGATTCATATACATGTTAAGGTAGCAGTGGAGAAAGCTAGGGAACAAATATAGATTTTGAAATAAGAATACAAATAGTAAGAGGAGCCTTCATAGGACGAAGACATTTGTGGAAGAGAAAATCAGAAGTCTAGCACCAAACTTGGAATATTTGACTCTAATGTCAAATCAGTGCTGCCGTGTGAATCAGAAGCAGTGAGAATGTCTTTAAAAAAAATTAGTTGCATGTCCTTTACAGGACATCACAGTCAACAACAGTATTTTATTCTGTTTTTTGATTTCTTGAGTCACTAATAAGCTATAAACATTCATTAGCTGGTGCCTACACAAAATAGGACTAAAATAGTATGAAAGAGTCAGTAATGTGGAGGCCATAGAGTATACTAAACAAATTCCAGTGAATCAAGAGGTGAGGGAAAGAACACTGGCTCTGGATAGGACACAAATTAAGAATATTATAACTAGGAAGTCATTTGTCTGGAGCCCACAGAACAAACAAAATAGGAGACCTAAAACACATGGAGAAGAGAATTAGAGACAGATGCATAATATGGGGAGGACATGGAGGTACCTGCAGGAAATGGCAAATTATATGGGCCTTGGCTTAAGACAGTTCCATTTGGAGATAAGACAGATGATGATTTATTAGCATTAGACCTACCTCTGAAGTCAGAGTTGGTTCCCCTGATGTTGAGGTAATAGGAAAAGCTAATCCACACTCAAAATTCAGTCCAGCTTGCTCCCCTGTTGTTTGTGGTAGCAGCGTATATCATGTTCTAGTTTAATTAACTTCTTTCAGGCAATCGTTGTTAGTTACTCTGGCAGTCCAAGGAATTCGCAACATTCGTCTTAGGAATCACATCTCTGTTGCTTCCAAGTTCTTCCGAATTCGTTTATTTTCATTCCTAGATTTACTGCCATACAGCTACACAGGTTGTATATAGCACTTCAGCACTCTCTCTTACATTCAATGATAGTGATTTATTGCATATGACACTCTTCATTTTCTAAAATGCAGCTTTTGCTTGCCCTATTCTCTTAATCTGTTGTGCATCTTCCATCTGATGTTATAAATGCCCCTAGGTATTTAAAATTATCCACTTGGTTAAGAATTTTCCCTTCTATTTCCATTTCACATTTTGGTGTCACCTTTTTCTTTGATATCACCATTGTTACTGTTTTCTTGATATTCAAGGTGAGTCCTTTCATTGCACTCTCTGTTACTACAATGTCCAGCAATTGTAGAGCTTTTGCATTATCCGCCACAAGTACTGTGTCATCTGCATAGTGTACATTATTTATATAATAATCTCCGATTAGTATTCCTGTCTTTTCTTTGGTCTCTCTCATTATTACTCCGGAGAAGAGATCCGGCGGCTAGACACATCCCTGTCATACTCCAAGCTTTATGTTTATGCAACTGCCCTTTTTATTTTCCATTTTAATTGATGTTACTTGGTTCCAGTAAATATTCTTTTTTATTCGATCTTTCCCATCAATATTGATATCTTCCAACATTTTAATCACTTCATCATGTTTTACTTTATCAAATGCCTTGGTATAATCTAAGAAGCACAAATATATATGTCTTTCTGTGTCTCTATTTATCTTTCTATTAATGTCCGTAATGTTCTTTTCGTAATATATATATTGCATTGTTTGTACCCTTTCCTTCCAGAAATCCATACTATTCACCAATTTCCATTTTTATTTTCTTTCTTATTCTTCTCATGATAATTCTGAGTAGGAGCTTAGTGACATGGTTTGTGAGGTTAACTTTACAAAAATCTTCGCATACAATTGCTCCTGGTCTTTTTGGTATAGCTATAAATACAGATTTCAACATATCGCTCATAAAAACAATACGATTGAGCATGGCACATGGCCATCTCATTGTAGAGTGGCACTCATAACAATTATTAAGAGTCTATGAACATCATAGTAAGTGGTGAGACACTAGAACATGTAATCCATTTCTCCTTTTCTTGGGACATGTAATAACATAGATGGCAGAAATGTAATAGAAATAAAAAAAAAAGAATAGAAGTGGTTAAAAATATTTTCAACGTCATGAAAAAAACATGAACACTTAAAGAGTTAAACAATACATTAGAAATTCAAATTGGCTAGTGTTATATACATTCAACACTTCTATATGGCACAGAAAACTATTAATGAACAAGCAATATGAGAGTCAAATTTAGGCCTTGGAAATGTGGATATACAGAAGAATAGTTTATTTCACGGCAAGCATAACAATCCTTAATAGGCTTGGAATGGAAAGAGAAACATTGAAAGAAATAAAAAGAGACATGTGAAACATTTCAGCCAAATGAAAAGACCTGACACTCTTATAAAAACCATACTGGAGAGAACAGTCAAAGGACGAGGTAGACAGCGATACAATTGGGAAGATAACTTAAGAAATGGATGAACAGCATAGTGTACAACCAGGAAGAGAGACAGAGTGTTGGTGTCCATTGCAGCCAACCTTCACTGTGGAGATGGGGCCTGGTTTTCTGAAGTGATCAGTTTATAGCACCACATATTGTCTGATATCCTGCACACTGACATGTGATATGTGGACTTGACATGTCATTCTGATGTTGTTACTGAAACATCTCGTGACCATTACTTGAAGTTACAATTCTAGCACTTGAAGTTACATTTCTAGTTCAGCATTTAAAATCTTTAAAAAACAAACAAAAAACAAACAAACCCAGGAAAGACAGATTCTTTGATGTTTCGGTTGACAGAAATGATGCCATAATCTACAGATTATATTAATATCCTAAATATGAATATGAAAGTTCTGCACCTTGTTTTTCTCTTCCCCAGACACAAACGTTAATAAAATAAAGGTATAACAACAAATATTTGAAATATTTTCTATGAAAGAAATTTGTTTTTTCTTTTCATTCATTCACTTTGAATTTGAGCGTTGTCCTGAGTTTTGCGTGTGGGTTAGCTTTCCCTATTACCAGTATACTTTGCCATCAGGCACACCCACTCTGACTTCTGAGACACTTGTAATTTATGTGCCCAAGTCAAGGACCAGAAGTCAATATTTTAGTCCAGCTGACTGATGTAGGGGTTGAACCAGCTATCTTGCCATCAGCACACCAGAATTTTAACTGATTCAGTGCCAAACTAAAAGTAGGTTCGGACCGAACAAAAATGGCGGAAAATTGGAAGCAGGGGTGTGTTACAGTTATGACTTATAAGTTGCTAATATGGTAGCAGACATGTTGTATTATATATCACATTTAAGGGGGTTGTGGTGTTTGTCCATCAAGAATGATGATGACCATTATTTCTTCCAGTGGGATTGAAAGTTTGGAGCCTATTTTGGCTCGAAATGTTCTTTGACAATGTGGGCAAAGAATGCTTGATGTTCCAGGAGGAGAATCTCCTGCAGTGGTTTTTCTGTCCAGCCTGCTCTTCACAGCTCTTGCAGTTCTGTTTGCTTTAAAAGTGATTATACCCTTGCTTTATGATGTACACCACAAATTTCGGTCTTTGGAAGCAGTCTCCCTAGTGTTGTGACGAATTCCAAAGGCTTTTAGTGAGATCTTCAGTGTCTCTAAAGCATTTCATCCTGCCACCTTGGGAGCGTTTACCACAATGCAACTAATCATAAAAAAATTTGTTTAGGGGCATGTGATCTGGGGTGTTGTATAATGAAATCTACTATATATAAGCCCTGGGCAATTACGGAAAGTCGCTCTTATCCATTCAGCCATGCTGACCTTGAAGAACTTTTGTGTTAAATATTATTAGAAGCTGCTGTATGTTACCAGGACCCTTAAGGGAAGCAAAGAATAGTAACACTGTAACCCGTCATGCATGTCGTGAGAGGGAACCAGGAAGGGTTAGCATGAGACAGACTACCTCATCCGGTATAAAACTTTAGCTGCAAAAATCCAATCAGTTATGCTCACTTCAAGAAAGGGCTTAGCGAGAGTTGATTGGGGGTGAATGCGTCTTTGGAAGATGAAAGGTAGCAGAAGAAGATTACTAAGTCGGAACTGCTAGTATTGCAGTCGCAAACATGCTTGTCTGCAGACCCCGTGGCCATGTGTTTGAATTCACATCAAGATGGGGATGTTTTAAAAATTGACCTGGTTTTCCAGATCGACCCAGCCTAAACTGGGTACCATGAAATGTCATGGGAAGTAATGTGGCCGGTGTGATAATGACCACATCACCCATTGAGAGCCGATTGGCCTATCAAAATATGGGGCTAGCACCATATACTCAGTACCTCAATGCCAGGTAATGCATCCTTTACTTTTTACTTGATTGCTTTAAGTAATAATTAATATTGGAACTTCTTTAGAATGTTCCTCAGTACAAAGTAAACACAAAAGGTAAGTACAGAGGGAATTTTCTCTATTGATACCAGTACACCCCTAAGGCATGCATTTCTTTTTATTTAGTAAGAACTTGAAATTTTGAGGGGAGATTCTTCAGTATGTATTTGATTAGTTGAAACCATTTCTGTGATTATCAACTACTGGTGCTTTAAAAATGTTTACTTTGGGTTTTAAAAAATGTGTTTATAGTAAGTTTTTATTCATTTGTTTAATTAAGGAATTTAAAGAGGGTCTAAGGGCAAGAAGATCAACTTCATTGCCACCTGGTTTTATCCATATGGCTGTCTCTTTCCATATAGACAGGTGACCTGCCAAAAGCTTCACTCCAGCGATGACCCCCAGGGGTCTCTGAAAAAAACAAAAACAAGGCAGGCATCTTGACGATCTTGCTATGGGGAACCTCTGTTTCTTTCATTGCAGTGTATAGTAGGATCTGAACTGTTTACATTTCTTGCCTTATACAGTGTACTTCTATTATGGTGTTGTTTTTCATCTCTTATTACTGATTACATTATCAGTTTCATTTTCAAAGTGTTTATTTAAGCCTGATACATTATCAGTTTCATTTTCAAAGTGTTTATTTAAGCCTGATGTTTGATTATTGTAGTTACGTTACACTGTTGGTAGCTGTGCAGACAGGTGGAAATCACAAGCAGTAGGTCAAATAGGTTGCTATCCAGGCTTCTTTTCAAAAATAAGAAATATGCCCACAAAATATCTATAGTATACAGGGAGGGAAGATTGGTGTCACCAAATCACATTTTTGCACCTTGAAATACTAAGATCTCACAATATGAGTTGTTTCCTTCATGGTACCCTGTGATTCATGTTTGAGGAAGGAGGTAATCTGAATATCTTCTTCTTCATCCATCCAAAGTTTTTGTTACATATTTCATGGCAGGTTTGCATGGCATCCTGATTGCTGTGGTGCGCTTTGTGGCTAGTTGCCTCCATCTTCAGCACTTTTCTTTTGCTAGGGTAGGCTGTGGATATACCAGTGTATAAGAACACGAAGGCATGTTGTTTTCTTGTTGATAAAACGTTTATTGGCGTAAGATGACCAAGCTTCGATGTTCTCCTCCACTCCAGTCCAAGGCCGGATCTTAACTCCCCTTGCCAACCCAATACGTCACGATTGAGCATCTCTCACCCTTTCACTCTCGATGCTCAATCGTGCTGTATCTGTTTCCCACTAGATTCTAATAATACCCCAGTACTCCTCCCTTACTGTTACACCTCCCCATGTTGAATAAAGAATTTTCCTTTAAAGGAAAACTCTTTACTCCTAATCCCCATACTCCATTCCCTCTTTGTCTTCTAATCTTCCCTAAAATCAAGTTTGAGTAAATAATATATCTTTTAACTCTTCTCCCAGTGATATGGTCTGCTAATAACCCCCCCCCCCCCCCCTCCCCCATATACTTCTTCTTCGACTTTTATTTATATAATACCACGTATGGTAACCCTGTTAATCCAAACAGTCCTTCTTTCCTTTTTATTTCCCCAAAATTATATAGCTACCCACTATATAGTTCTTCATTTCTGGTTCTTTCTTGTTTCCTGTATCAAATATACATATTATAAGAACAGCTCATAAATTCTTTATCGAAACTTTTAAACTTATAAAATTTCTCATTCTTTACTATTCTGGTTCTTTCTTGGCTCCTCCAGTTTCCTGTACCAAATATACATATTATAAGAACAGCTCATAAATTCTTTATCGAAACTTTTGACCTTATACAATTTCTCATTCTTTCAAACCCCAGGACGTACAAAAACAATGTAGTTAGAAAAAGCAAAGAAGCGGTGCGCACCTAGTAAGAAACATAAAGAATGAATACACGACATGACCACATGGACATACAGCAATGCAAATTAAGACACTCACCCTTTACCTCCCTTGCCAATAAAAAATATTGTAAAATAATATTTTTTTAAAACACCTTATGAAATACATCTTTGTTCGTTATAAAACAACTTGGCAAAAGTTTTTATAAATCTTATATATTCCACCTTGCCAACCACAATTCTGTTCATTTTTCATTATCTCACCTTCCACCATGAGCCCATGTTCATATTCCATGAACATCCCCAATAAAATTAAAGCTGGTATTTCACAGCACCTATATCTTGCCCCCGTACTTCCCATAGTCATATACTGCCAATCACAGTCTTCCCCCTACCTTATATCAGTGGGACTAAGTAGTTTTTATAATCAACTCATTTCTGAACGAAAGACTCTAAGCCAAACCTCATCAACTTAAACTTCCTCGACTAACTTTATAATCATATAACTCAATATACTAAACCATTCATGTAATCGAAATAAAATGAACACAACTCCCAAACTAATCTAAAGAAAAAACAAATTTTTAAAATGACATAACCTGCATGTTATCAAAATCAGAATAAAACATTCTATTACTACTTATCACTATTGGACACTTTTACGGTCCAATAGATTTTACCAACTCAAATGCTAGGAACACAATCACCCTATTCTAACTCAATAAATCAACCAACAACAATCAATTTTCAAAACCAAATCAAGGAAAAAAAACTGAAAATGAGGGACTAAAACTTAGGCTAGATAAAACCAACAAATAGTAGCCATCATTTTCCAATACCAACTCAAGCATAAAAACATATTATATATGACTCATGACTCAAACAATTATAACTACGTATAGTGACCCACTAACATTGGCCTCTCTTACTAAGTAAATTAACGGATATCTATTTATACAGGTCATTCCAGTATTTCTATGACCAAGAAAACTAAACATTTCACTGTCCATCCGTAATTCTGTTAACTACAGACCAATTACATAACCAAATCAGTAACCACTTATTTTCTCCCAACTCCTAACAGCACATAACATCCGGGATAACCTCTTAAGTAAGCACCGTAAACTCCATGTTGAATCCTTTTTTTTTTTTTTTTTCATTTGTAATGTGGCCACTAATCCAATATTAACTCAATGTAGTAGCCAACCTCTACTTATCAACACACTTGTGATCTGGTTTACCTTGGAGCAGTCATCACTTGTTAAACACGGCATTTCTAGTAGTGACGAAAAATACCCTCACCCATTGTACCAATACCTCAAGACTACTTCCACCGTTAACTCCTGCCATCTGCAGTACTCTCAAATATCTATCTCCTACGTTTTTTTCCGCTTCTTCAACAAATCCAAGTTTCTTTGGATAAGTGCCAATTCTACATCAATATCTTGTTCTTCGTATAACCTATTAGTTTCTTCCATACTACTACTTGACTCTGACTTTTCATCCATTTCTTCTTCTTCGTCTGTATGTCTCTCTTTAGCTGCCGCTAATCTCTTCCGTTCAACATCCCACCTAATTTGTCGATCACTATTTCTTAAGGATCTTTCTAGTAGAGGCATATCCTCTCCGCTTGTTGAATAATCTCTAATTCTCCTCTGTCTTTTCACTTCTTTATCTCTTTGATTGTCCATTCTTCTTTTCGTTGCTTGTCTAGTATTTTTAAATGGAGCACTTATTTCTTCTTCCATACTATCATAATGAGTTTCATTCACCTTTTCTTCTTCCATTGTTTTCGGAATTGTCTGTTCTTGAGTATCTTCGTAACTTGGATTTGCCAGCAACTGATTTTGTTCTGGTTCTTTTCTAAGACCTGGTGTTACTGTAGCTGCTCTAACAACCTGTTCATCCAAAAATTTCGCGTCCGAATAATAATTATTATTATAATTATTATTCTCTATCTCATCTTCATCTCTTCTTAAGTGTTCAACGTGTGCCCTTGCTATATGTGCTGTGACCTGGTTCTTTATAACATACGATACATTACCAAGTTTTTCTAAAACGTAATACCCTGGAACCCAACGAGCATCAAACTTAGAGTTTCTTCTATGCTTCTTGTAATAAACTCTATCACCTACCTTAAACTCCTGTAATTTTGTATTCACATTTTTGTACTTTTTCTGTCTTTCCCTAGCTTTAATTATATTATTCCTTAATCTTACATGTGCCTTATGCATTTCCTGTATTATGGTCTCCTGAAATTCTTCACCCATATATTTCCGTCTAGGTTTTAATAGATTATCTATAGGTAGTATTGGTTCCCTTCCGTGCAATAAATAAAATGGTGAAAAACCCGTGCTCTCATTTTGATTTGTACGAATGGCGCTAAGGGCAGGTCCCAAAAATAAATCCCAATCTCTTTCATGTTCATCAATAATCTTTGCCAAAATGTCGTATAACGTCCGATGTTGACGCTCGTTTTTCGCATTTGAAGAAGGTCTATAAAATGAGGTCTTTATATGTCTTATATTTAAATCTTTTAATAACTTTTCGAATTTTTTATTTACAAACTCTCTACCATTATCTGTAAGTATACTTTGTGGGCAGCTAAACCTTGGTACGAACTCTTGTAAAAAAATATTAATGACAGTATCCGCGCTCTTATCTGGGATTGCATAAACCTCCGGCCAAAGACTGTAGACGTCTACTATATGAATTAAATACACATTTCCAGATAATGTCCTGGGGTGTGGACCCGATATATCTAAACTAATCTTTTGCATTGGGAACTGAGGAATATCTGTGTCTTGTAAGGGAGACTTTATTGTTTTCATGTTCCTTAATCTGCACTTTTCACACATATCTACATATTTGCATGCAGATTTAAACAAGTTTGGCCAATAATATTTACTTGTAAGTGCTTTCACCAGTTTGTCTCTACCGAGATGTCCATTTTCATCGTGATATGCTTTTAAAAGTTCATTTTCCAAATGCCTTGGAATATATTTCCTTAGCTGTTCGTTCCTTTCACACATATAATATAACTGTCCATCCTCTTGTAAAACCAAATAATTCTTTTTATATTTGTTATCTTCTGTTTCTCGTAATTTTTCTTTTATTTGTATGACTCTTGGGTCCAAATCTTGCTCTTCTTTCATATTGAATTGTGCTATCTGTAGGTCTTCTTCCCTATGTTCAGAGTCTTGATCCGATGGTAGACTATCAAATTCTTCCCTATTTATTATAGCAGAATCTAGAATATTTACTTGCCAATTTCGGTCGTCTATCTCTGGTTCAGCTGCTTCCTCTTCTGTATCTTCTGATGACTGTGGATATGGAATTCTAGACAATAAATCGGCGCATGTATTTATCCTACCTGGTATGTACTCAATTACCGCGTTGTACCCCTGTAGATTCAATGCCCACGTCTGTATTTTCCTGTTCTGCACTGGAGCTTCTAGAAAAGACTTTAAAGGCATGTGGTCAGTTCTAATAACAAAATTTGCGTTATGTAAATAGTAATTAAGTTTTTGAAGAGCGTAATGAATCGCGTAAGCCTCCTTCTCAATAGTCGTCCATTTCCTTTGTGATTTACTAAGTTTATGCGACAAGAAGTAGATAGGCCTTTCATTTTTAACGCCTGGTATTCCAGACTCTTTTCCTTCATATGGTTGCACCAAACATGCTCCTACTGCATTGTCCGAAGCATCTGTGTACAGTATTAACTGTTTGTTTAAGTCCGGATGCGTCAACAGTGGTACCAGTGTTAAGCTGTTTTTTAAATACTCGAACGCTTTTTGACATTCATCATCCCACTTAAACCTAGCGTATTTGCCTGTTAAGTTTGTAATAGGTTCAGCTATCTTTGAAAACGCTGGGACAAACCGCCTATAATACGCACATGTTCCTATAAAAGCGCGTACTTCCTTAACGTTAGTTGGAGCAGGTAACTCTTTAATAACCTTTATCTTGTCCTGGTCTGGTTTTATACCTTCTCTATTTATAATATACCCCAAATATTTTGTTTCTGTCTTTAAAAATTGGCATTTACTAAGCTTTAACTTCACATCATGCTTTCTTAACCTGTCAAATACTAGTCTAATATGTTTCAAATGATCTTCCACACCTCCTGTAGTAAAAATCAGAATATCATCAATATAGGCAAGAGCGAACTTTTGCATACCTTCTAGAACTTCATTTATTAAGAGCATATAGTGAGAGGGCGCTGTTTTGACGCCAAAAGGCATTCGTAAGAATTCGTACGAACCCATATGTGTACAAAAGGCGCTTTTCTTTTGTGCGTCCTCCGACATCGGAATACACCAAAATCCTGACCTTGCGTCCAGCGTTGTAAAATATGTAGAGCCATTAAGCAGCCCCAAAATATCATCAATCACCGGCAGTGGGTATGCTACATTCTTGGTAATTTTGTTCAACGCCCTGTAATCACAGCAGAAGCGACTCGTACCATCAGGTTTGGCCACGATGACGACCGGAGACGACCATTCAGACTTCGACCTTTTTATTATTCCTGCTTTCAGCATCTCTTCTATTGCCTTTTCCACGATTTCTCTGTTTCTTAATGGAGTTCTATATGGTTTTAAACTTATTGGTGGATGATCTCCCGTGTCTATTTCCATTGTAACTTCGCGTCTTTCCCAATTCTAAATCATTAACCGCAAACACATCCTGATTTTGCTTTATAAATTGTTCCAACACTTCCTTATTTTCTGGCGGAGCTTTTAACTGTGACAACAACTCTTGTTCCCTTGTTATTTTGTCTAGTGAATGTATATGGGCTTTATTTCGTCTGGATGGATGGATCAATTCATCCATTCTGACGTTCCCTCTTCTTCTGTGTCCGCGTCTGTCATTTCCCCTTTCACTAGAAGTTTCCAAACAACTTGTTCCCGACACTTCTGCTCTATCCGTTGCCAATATGTCACTAATGTTATGATCTAATTTGGCTATCACACATCCTCTGTATAACTTGATTTCTCTACCTGTGTTGTTGATAACCATTACTGGAAAGGTTAAGTGTTTATCCAACTCCATTACTCCATCTGGAACCTCCAAACCAGGCTCATCAATTATTTCCTCTTGTAACTCAGTGATTCTGACTGTGTTTCCTTCCAGATAATATGGGTTTCTCTTCAGCTTCGCTTGTATCAAATTAACCGACTGTGGTTTTAACGTCGTTGTCATTTTAACTCTAACTAGTGCTGATATATGCATATCTTCTTCCATATCTATATATACGTCTCTGAATTTTAACTTATGTAAATCATAAAAAAGTCTTATTCCATTTTTTATCAAAAAATCTCTCCCTATTAACATGTTTCTATTTAAACCCCTCACTACATGAAAAAGGTGTCTTATGTTGATCCCTCCTAACTTAAAATTTATCATTGTTTGTCCAATTACTTGTAAATTCTGTCCAGTAACAGAGTGTAAATTATTATGACTCTTAAATACTCTACAATTTCTTACTATTTTGTATAAAAAACTTTCTTTTACTACACTAACCTGAGCTCCCGAATCAATTAATGTACGAACTCTATACTTTCCTATTTCTAATATACAAGAGCTATAATCTGTTTTATCTTCTATAAATTTCTTGACTTCATCTAGTTGAAAATATTCTCTGTTCGATCATATTATATCTGTTATTAACATATTCTCTAACCCTTGGGACCTTACTATTTACCCTCCTATCATAGGTCCTGTCTAATAGGTAGGCGCCGATTTTCCTGTGTTCTTGTACCTGTAAAATTCCTGTGTCCATCAACAACATTCCTACTCTACCCTATTATTATCATGTCTACCCTGTGTATTCGACTGGACACGCCTGTTATTACAAAACGAGAAACATGTCCCCGTTGACCACAAACCCAACAGACAATATTTGTGTTACTTGTGTTTCCCACTGTCTCACTTGTAGGGTATCTCACATTTCTTCTTTCAACATAATCGCTCCTATTTCTACCTTGTAACGTTTGTATACCGCCTCTCCTATTCCATCCGAATCTTGTTTGTCCTATTTCCATGGGTTCCTCAACTCTGTCGTCTCGATTACTTCCCACTTCCCGTCCTGTTCTTAATCGAAACCTACGTCTCAAATTTTCCTCTTGTACCGCGATATCCACCGCTTGTGATAACCTCTCAGGGTTTTCCCGCATCAACTTAAGTTTCAAACCATCAGATTTTATGCCATCTACAAAAATCCCTACTAACATCCTTTCCACCTCCTCCCCTCGTACATTCTGTCCTAAGAATGCTTCTTCAGCCAGGTTAATCAATCTATCGCTAAACAATTGTACCGTCTCTCCATTATTTTGTTTAGCCTGCCTCAACACCGAAAATGCATGTTGTGGATCCGTTATTTCTGCATATTTCCTTGCTAGGTCTTCTTTGAATTGCTCCCAGGTCTCATCTACTCTAGCCTCTAACTTTCTTCTAATATGATCCGAAACTGGTTCCGTTGCCGTCTGATAAGCCAGTCTCATTTTTTCTTCATCTGTTGCTGAGATCAAATAGGCATATTTTTCTATGGAAGTGACCCATTTCTTATAGTCTCTGGCCTGTCCACTAAACTTCACAATTTCTGTTGCCATCCCTTGTTGTTTAATCACCATATTAAGTCGGCCTACTGCTGTTCCCACGCCTGTCAAAACTTGTGCTAAGGTGTCCTGTTCTGCCATGCTGAAAAATACTGAAACAAAGCAAGCAAAGAACCACACAATTTCAACTTCTTAATTTAAGGAATACTCTCACTTATTATAGACAACCACAGTTATTTTCTGGGTTTGAGTACCACACAATTTCAACTTCTCAATTTAAGTAATGCACTCACTTATTATAGAAATGCACAGTTAGTTTCTGGGTCTGAGTACTACACAATTTTAACTTCTCAATTTAAGTAATACACTCACTTATTATAGAAATGCAGAGTTAGTTTCTGGGTCTGAGTACTACACAGTTTTAACTTCTCAATTTAAGTAATACACTCACTTATTATAAAAATGCACAGTTAGTTTCTGGCTCAAGCCCGTACCTTCCTCGCCTCAGCCTCAAATTTCGCTCGATCGCCAGGAGCCCATCTCAGCTGAAAAATAAGTCGCGGAGTTCAGGTAGTCTGTCTCTTCTCTCAGGTAATTACGTCACTTCTCTAGGGATGCCGGGATTATCTTCAACCCCTGGTTGGGTCCCATCTGAGTTTTGTAATCTTTGTTTTCACCCCGGGTGGGGTAGATCATCAACGTTTTGAGATAGCGATAACGTAAGTGGCTGGCGATTTTAAATTAGCAAAAGTTAGGTTATGGTAACTTTTTGAAACTCCAGAGTTCAGATCGCTGCCATGGGAAGCGCTTTTTGATAACGCTGAAGGCTGAAGTTCAGACAACGACTAG
The DNA here is from genome assembly GCA_014155875.1 of Cepaea nemoralis. NCBI lineage: Eukaryota > Metazoa > Mollusca > Gastropoda > Stylommatophora > Helicidae > Cepaea > Cepaea nemoralis. The sequence goes on along the minus strand of JACEFZ010003622.1, from coordinate 85,052 downwards.
GACCAGCCCGTGGATAATGTTAAAGTTCCGACAAGGTCTCCGGAAAACTCTTTGGTAACGTTAAAGTTCAGCCTACGGCTCTGGAAAGCCCTTTGATGAGGTTAAAGTTCAGCCACGGCTCTAGGAAAGCCCTTTGATGAGGTTAAAGTTTAGCCAAGGCTCTAGGAAAGCCCTTTGATGAGGTTAAAGTTTAGCCACGGCTCTAGGAAAGCCCTTTGATGAGGTTAAAGTTTAGCCACGGCTCTAGGAAAGCCCTTTGATGAGGTTAGAGTTCAGCCACGGCTCTAGGAGACCCTTTGATGAGGTTAAAGTTCCATAATTTTACATGATTGAGAAATTATTTGCTCAGGGTTATCACAGCCTTCGAGCCTCTTTATTTGCTGATTACTGAACTGACTACAGCATTTTACTGGACATCCTTTCCCTGAAACAACAAGCGTCTCCCGACCTTGATAAAACTGATTGGAGAAAACGTTAAATACCTTCTGGTTTTGGCATTCTTTGAAGATTTCTTAGTACTTCGCGTGGTAGCCAGGACGGCCCAATTCAGTATCCTGGTCACGGCACCATTTCGCATCCTATACCAGTGTATAAGAACACGAAGGCATGTTGTTTTCTTGTTGATAAAACGTTTATTGGCGTAAGATGACCAAGCTTCGATGTTCTCCTCCACTCAATACAAAGGCCGGATCTTAACTCCCCTTGCCAACCCAATACGTCACGATTGAGCATCTCTCACCCTTTCACTCTCGATGCTCAATCGTGCTGTATCTGTTTCCCACTAGATTCTAATAATACCCCAGTACTCCTCCCTTACTGTTACATGGACTTACTTGATTTTAGATATGTATGCATGTACACATATGTCTGTGCATATATGTACGTACATACACATCTAGCCAGTCTGGTTTTACTTGGCCAGAGACTTGTTAATTAAAACAGTTCTGCCACGGGAAGGCCAGGAGTTGGACTTTTGTTGCCAGAGGTGGTGAATGCACAAGCCAAGGACCTATTTTGCTAGGTTGGGTGCTCACTACAGCTCTGCGCCCTTGGCTGTAACAGCTATTTGGAACCATTTTATTGTCTGTAATGAAAGCAACAAAATTTATTTTAATGAAAGCAGTGGTTGGTTTCATGTTATGACCTTAGATCTAATTTGAGAGATTGTCAACCATTTTATTGTCTGTAATAAAAGCAGTGGTTAGTTTCATGTTATGACCTTAGATCTAATTTGAGAGATTGTCAACCATTTTATTGTCTGTAATGAAAGCAGTGGTTAGTTTCATGTTACGACCTTAGATCTAATTTGAGAGATTGTCAACCATTTTATTGTCTGTAATGAAAGCAGTGGTTAGTTTCATGTTATGACCTTAGATCTAATTTGAGAGATTGTCAACCATTTTATTGTCTGTAATGAAAGCAGTGATTAGTTTCATGTTATGACCTTAGATCTAATTTGAGAGATTGTCAACCATTTTATTGTCTGTAATGAAAGCAGTGGTTAGTTTCATGTTATGACCTTAGATCTAATTTGAGAGATTGTCAACCATTTTATTGTCTGTAATGAAAGCAGTGGTTAGTTTCATGTTATGACCTTAGATCTAATTTGAGAGATGGTCAACCATTTTATTGTCTGTAATGAAAGCAGTGGTTAGTTTCATGTTATGACCTTAGATCTAATTTGAGAGATTGTCAACCATTTTATTGTCTGTAATGAAAGCAGTGGTTAGTTTCATGTTACCCCGGGAAGGTTAACCTGGTCAACAAATGCCTGCAGAAGTCGGATGTGTCGGCCTAACGGCGCAAGAACGCAGCTCTGCTGTAAACAGGCACAACGCAATCACATCCGAAAAAAAAAAACTCCGGATGAACGAAGAAGAAGAAGAAGAAGTTTCATGTTATGACCTTAGATCTAATTTGAGAGATTGTCAACCATTTTATTGTCTGTAATGAAAGCAGTGGTTAGTTTCATGTTATGACCTTAGATCTAATTTGAGAGATTGTCAACCATTTTATTGTCTGTAATGAAAGCAGTGGTTAGTTTCATGTTATGACCTTAGATCTAATTTGAGAGATTGTCAACCATTTATTGTCTGTAATGAAAGCAGTGGTTAGTTTCATGTTATGACCTTAGATCTAATTTGAGAGATTGTCAACCATTTTATTGTCTGTAATGAAAGCAGTGGTTAGTTTCATGATATGAAACCTTAGATCTAATTTGAGAGATTGTCAATGCCCTAGACACATTATCTTTGTTTTCTCTTCTGTTTATTAGTGATATTTAGCTTTATAAAGACTGAAACATATACATTTGCTAGGGTATATATTTCATATGTGCTGCGGCAAGCTGACATTCCATTGAAACTGTTACTCCTTCTTTCACCTATGATTCCCCCATTTTCGTATAGGCCCAGAATCAACTGACTCCAAGCCATTCCTTCATGATTCTGCTTCTGGTATATTAGAATCAACTATTAACATGCCACATTTGTATGTAATTTTGGTTTGGTTACTGAAGCATTTTATACACTTTTTTCAAATACTATTCTTCCGTAATGAGATTATGTACTGTACAGGAATTTTGGAGCTATGTTACAAGGATAAGTTAATAAGTAAGTCACAAATGGATGTAGAAAAATAACTAACTATGATAACAACTTGAAGCCAGTTTATTTTTATACATACATTGTCCCTTTATTTCTCAACATAATTTCCACTAACATTGATGCACTTATTCCATCGTTTTATCAGTCCTCCAAACTAGCTGCATGAAACTGCGTGCTCGATTTTCATATACTTGTCATCCCACAGAACTGTGTGACTTACTTATTGACTCACCCTCGTAACTTTTTCTACCCAACTATGCACTGCTTTACGGGAAATCGCTAGGGGCTGAGTCCACTGAAAACCCACCTTGGCGGGAGACATTTCGCGAATGACGCCAAATTTGAACGTGAAGTGAAAACGTGGTTTAGAAAACAGCACGCAGTTCTATGCAGCTGGTTTGGAGGACTGATAAAACGATGGGATAAGTGCATCAATGTTGGTGGAAATTATGTTGAGAAATAAAGGGAATAATGTATAAAAATAAACTGGTTTCAAGTTGTTATCATATTTAGTTATTTATCTACAGCCATTTGTGACTTACTTATTAACTTACCCTCGTACATATGATTGTGTATATTTTGGAGCAATTATGTTACATGTGATTGTCTATATTAGGAGTAATTATGTTACATATAATTGTGTACATTTTGGAGTAATTATGTTACGTAAGATTGTGTATATTTATTTAGATTGTATATCTTTTGATGCTTTTAAAATAAGAATATAATTTCTACTCTTTAAGGAATTGATTAACAATATTTATTTACGCTTTGTTCTTCATTTTGTGTATGCAGAACTTCTATTTATGTGTTGATAAATGGAAAGTTTAAAGGTGACAGGATCGACTTCATTGCTCTTGGTTTTATCCCATCTGGCTCAGTCTCTGTCTGCAGAATGGCAAGACCCCTTCCGAGAGTATCGCAGAAAGCACAAACTCCATAGCTGTAGCGATGACCCACAGGGGTCTCCAGAAAAATTGCACTGGAGGTCTGAATGATGCAGTCAGTCTGAAAATGAATCCATAACCTTTAGAGTGTGAGGCAGATGGGTTGACACCGTCGCCACGGACACCCTGTTACATATGGGAAGATAGACTTGTAAATAAATAAAATCTTCAGATTTGTGTGATTGCCATTTTAATACCTTTCAGCATGCAACGTGTTCTTGTGACACATTTGTCTTAAAACAGCCATAAATAAATATTACCTGTTAGCACGGTCATTCAAAGGTTCATAGACAACTCTCACCATTTGCTACGAGAGGGAAAGACTGGCCACTGTTCCTCTGCGCACTCAGGTCTACAAAATGTGGTGGTCCTGACCCTTCACATGCCCACAGCTGGCTTCTACTACAGGACTTGTTTTAATGGGTGCCATGGTGTAGCAGTAAGGACGTTATGGTGAGAATTGTGTGAACATGGTTGAGAGTTTGATGCCAGCTCTTGATGTTTGTACATTGAGGCAGTGACTGGCCAGCTATTCTTCCATGCACTCAGACACAAAATTTCACTTCTTCTTTCGTTCGCTTGAAATGTGTCTAATATCTGCAGTGTTGACAAAATGTGATCATCCCAACACTTCACATAACCACAGCAGGTACTTGCTACAGGACTTGTTTTTGGCTGTTTTTAATTAGCATTGGGTCATTATTACTTCTTGTCGTTTTTATTGACCTGTGTAATAAGGCTGCTTCCTTGTATTGCCCTAGATTGTGTTCTCATGAATTGTCTTCCTTTTCTTCCAGGAGAATGACATTCAGGTGTATAGCCAGTACGCTGTAGCTCCCCATCACTCTGGGGTGTACCCGGTGTATGATCCTTTGTTTACTTCCTGGAGAGAAGTGTGGGGCGTGAAGACCACCAGTACGGAGGAGTATCCTAAGTTAATGCCGCCGTGGAAAAGAAGGGGATTTATCCACAGAGGCATTATGGTGAGGAGATCATCTTTCTAGAAGTTCAAATGGCTATACAAATGTTTGTGTGTTTGAGTGCATGGACGGGCAGGTTTAAAAAAAACAAAAAAAAATCAAATAGGAATTCCAGTTAAAGGGGTTGAGTCGCTTAAAGATTTGATATCTACTTATAACTCAATTTAACCTTGTACGATTCATATTTTGGACAATGTGGGTTTTACAAAGTCAGAAGAATGATGGAATCATTCTCCGACATGAGAAAAGCCTGAGAGTAGTATTACTAGGAAGTCCTTTCATTGAAAGCCATATTCTACTAACCATTACATCCTATGGACAACAATCCCTTTCAAAATTGATTTCTGAAATGCGGCTGACTTCTTCACAGGACTATTAATCTGAAGCTGGGATGAACCCTAATTATAACTTCTCTTCTGAGGTTGAATAGGTTAGTTACTTAATTGCATGTCCTTTACAGGATGTAGCAGTCATCTCCAGTTTATTTGGTTGTTTGTGATTCCTGGACAAGTTTACATTCAGTAGTTTGCCATTGCTTTCTGAACGACTGGCACTCATACCATTGTATGGAAACCAATGTAAGGTGGTCTGCTTCCAAATCACCCACAGCCGTGTTTTGAACAGGGTATGTGGGATTACGAATTGCATTCGTAACCCCTTCACCACTAACCTGACTGTAGAGGTAATGAAAAACTGACTGGATCCCCCAGGGTAAACGAAATAGAGATGAAGACCTAAAACACATAAAAAGATTAGTGGACTGCATGTCTGGGTTTCTTGAGTGAGGAGGACCCAGGTGCATGATAAAAATCTCTTGATAGTTGAACATTGAAAAAAGCAGACCGAACATGTCACTGTCCAGGCAACATGTCAAATTAGAAAACTCACCCACAAAAGAATATTTGTAGTACATACACTATGGATCCTTGCCAATGCTATGAAGTTCATGCGCTGTGCTAAGATTCTCCTTTTTGTAAACTGTGGGAGGAAATAATCATCTGTGGAGGCATCAGATAGCAATGCAATAACATTGATCCTTTACAAACCAAATCAGTATTGTTTTCATGTATGATGGTTTAAAGAATAGAGTGCTGTTGTGCAAGATTGGATGGTGTTATGCAAGATGACTGATTGGATGGTATTATGCCTGATGACTGATGTGATGATTGCATGCATGATGACTGATTGGATGAAATTATCCAAGTTGATTTATTGGGCAGTGTTATGATAGATGATTGGCTGTGTCGTGTTATGCAAAATGATTGATTGGGAAGTTTTGTGAAAGATAATTGATTAGGTGGTATGAAAGATGACTGTGTGATGTTATGCAAGATGATGGATTGAGTGGTGTTATGCTATATGTAAAAGGAACAGTTTCAGAAAGTCAACAGTGATATCCACAAAAGTCATGTTAATCTAAGGATATTCCAAAGAGAAACTGTTTATAAAGAATGTAATCAGATGGTACCTGTTGTATCCTGCTTCAACTAGGCAGACACCAGGAAGTGTCTTATTTCTATACTACTGGCATCTTGCCGTCTCCACAGGCGATAGTTTGTTACATTGTGCTTAAAAAAAAAGGCATGTTAAATATAACCCATCATAATGTATGTGGTTGATGCATCAGGTGTAGCAGGTAGATGAAGTCTAAGATAATTTGGCATGAAAACAAACATGATTTGCAAGGTTACAGTAATGAGATAACTTACTTCACACATTCTAGACCAGTTACTGTACATTGAACCAGTACCCCCAAGTGATCTCAACACTTTTTTGTTGTTATTGAGAAAAGACTATGATGTTACCATTGAATGTATTTTAAGTTATCTCATATCGAATAGTTAGAGAAACAAATATACATGCATTGCATCATTGTTATTCACCATATGATGAGTTCCTTGGGGGAGAATGAATACAGATTGTGTTCATCCATCTTCATTTTCTTCTTCTTCATCTCGTTTTCCTCCTTGGTGGAGAGTGAGTCAGATTGGAGGTGTCTGTTTCTCTACATTACCCTGAAGACATAAACAATTACATGTATTAATCCAGCATGTGAGGGATCTTCATTGCTTTTTTCTTCTTTTTCACCGTCTCTGCCCTCTTTCTGCTCCTTCCTTCCTTCCTTCCTTCCTTCCTTCCTTCTTTCCTTCCTTCCTTCCTTCCTTCCTTCCTTCCTTCCTTCCTTCCTTCCTTCCTTCCTTCCTTCCTTCCTTCCTTCCTTCCTTCCTTCCTTCCTTCCTTTTCCTCCCTCCCTCCCTTCCTTCCTTCCTTCCTTCCTTCTTGCTTTCTTTCTTTTTTTCTTTCTTTCCAATACTAACGTATTAACATACCTGACTGTTTATTGTACAGGTGCTGCCCAGACAGACATGTGGCTTGTTTACAACTACAGTGTTCAGTTCAGACTACAAGGGGGGCCTGGAAGGTCTGGATGCCAGCATTCAAGGAGGAGAGATCTTTCAGACCATCCTGACTACACCAGTATGTTGCTAGTTGCTCTATGTTTTCCTAGTTGCTCTGTTTTCCTAGTTGCTCTATGTTTTCCTAGAGCAGTTAATGCAGTAGAGAGAGCATTATTTTGGCCCATACCGCCAGCATTTGAGGACATTCTGTGATGTCAGCAACCTTCAGTTGTCTTCTGCTTTATTCTTCTGGGCATTGGGTTGGAGTCTAGTTAGGTAGTTATTTAGTTGCGGTTCCAACTTCACGGCAAAAGGTCGCCCCCATTATGCTCCATTCCTGTGCCACAAAATGCTCCTCACTGCCCTGACTGAAAGGTGGAAAAGACAGAAGTCTTGACAAACCAACAGCTTGCACATGTATACTATGCATAATGCCGCTGCCAGAAAACCAGCAGCCACACATTACTGCATAAGGCAACCCCGTTAGTTCAGCGACCAGCCGGGAACAGCCATTTTTCTGAACATGCAGTTCATGCTACAAACAACCGTGGACAGATGTAAAAGCACTCCACACAAAATTCACAGCTCACAGTGTCACTTCAGACACTCAACTCAGTAGCAGGGTGACTACCAGTCCAACATGAGGAAAATGCATAAGCAAACCATAGCTACAGGCATAAACACTCCAGAGGCCTTAACAGCTCAACCGCCTATCCTCCATGTTGGGGACAGAAAGTGACAATGAAATACGTAAACCATGTAGGGGAAGCATGACTAATTTAGACCCAATCCCAGCCAGTCTGTATTTGCTGTGCTGAACTGTGACCTGGTTACATCCTAATTTGCCTCTCAGAAGAAAAGTGTTAGTACTGTCCTGGCACACATTACTAGTTTCTGATTTAGGGGATGGGATGCCAAGCTCTGCAACACAGACCCCATTGGGAAATACTTCAGTTGTTGCATTGGATTTAAGAAAGTTGAGGTTGAATATGAGTTAAAACTCAAGTCTTCCAGAGGATTTGCCAACCAGTCAGCTGGTGCTTTAATTAAATATATTCAGATTGACATCTGAAGGTATACAAAGAAGAAGAAGAGTAGGAGAATGAAGAAGAAAAAGAAAATGCAGTGAAAGAAGTAGTAGAAGAAGAATACAAGGGAGAAGAGTCAAATTACAACTAGTGAAACAATAAAGGGTTACATGTCTTGTAGAACAGTGGTTCTCAACCTTTTTTAGCCTGTGCACCCCCCCCCCCCCCCTTCACCATATTTTCAGAACTTCATCCCCCCCCCCCCCCCCCCTTTTTTTTTTTCGTATTTCCTATATAAAAATTTGGCCCGTGCCCCCCTTCACCATATTTTCAGAACGTCATTCCCCCCTTACATATTTCCTACCTAAAAATCTCGCCCCGCCCCTACACAGTATATGTAATAATGGAAGCTAAATTTAATAGCACATACTAAAACAAGTCTAGACGTCCACATAAAACATGATTTGTGGGTCTACTTTATAAATTGAATTTTATAAGGGTGAGACGTACAGAACCATACAGTATGAATGGAAAAACAATATCAACTAATCGGCTCTTGTATTAACGCGATCTTGAAATAATCTTAATTCCCCCCTGGAAACCCTAAAATTCCCCCCTGGGGGGGGGGGGGGGAAATTCCCCACCAGTTGAGAACCACTGTTGTAGAATGATAGAAGCTGCTTCTTCTTTCATTGGCTTGAAATTTGTCTATATCTGCAATGTTGCCTCTTGTATGAATTTCAATGTCTTTTTAGTTCACTCAGCGGTCCATAGAGTACCTTCCACTGTTGTTTCTCTAGACCAGAAAGTTTTCCTAGATTTGTCATATGTTGGGCAGTCTTGGAGTAAGTGCTCTGCTGTCTGCAGGGCCATTCCACATAAACACATGGCTGATTCACCAATTTATAATTTTGTATACATGTGTTTGCATAATATATTGTCTTATTCTGAGGTGCACAATAATGATTTGTTCTGGTTTGTCCATAAAGTGGTAATTGTCTTGAGCTGGTGTTAGTGGCTTTCTGATTGATTTGATCATTTTTTGTTTTGGTGGTATGTAACAAGCACATTAGGTTGTTCTCCTATTGCTCCTTCCTTAGCTAGCAATCAGCTCTCTTGTTTTCGGGTACTCCACAGTGAGATGTTATCCACTGTATGGTGGGTGGCTGCCTAGTTCAGATAGTATTGTCTGTAGTACTGGCATTTTATAAAACCAGTATTCATTAAAGATGATCTGTCTTCTTATGCTGCTGCCTTTTGTTTCCAATAGAGCATAGGCCTTCAACTAACTCAGGCCAAGCTTTCCTGATGTTTACTATCTCTTGTCCACATTGTATTCGATTCTCTCTAGTTCTCCTGTCCATGTATTTTTAGATTTCCCTCTATTTCTTTTGCCCTGTTTATTTCAGAGGAAGGATTTTCTAGTTACACTGTTAATAAGTTTTCTCAATGTGTGTCCTATCCAACACCATTGTCTTTTCCTCACCTCTTGATTCTCTGGAAATTTAGTTCTCTACATAAACTTTACATAAACTTTGCATTGGTAGTTTTGGCATTCCATATTAATTCTTTTATTCTGCCCAGGCATCAGTTAGTGAATGTTTATTGGTAATTCTTTTAGTTGTTCTCCGTGTTTCTAACCCATACAGTAATACATATTTGATGTTAGAGTTTAATATTCTAAGTTTGGTACTAGATTTAATTTCTTTTGACTTCCACAAATTTCATATGAAAGGCCTCTTGCTTTTTATATCCTTTTTTAAATATTTCTTCCTGTTCCCGCAAATTTGTCTATATTGCTACATAAATATGTGAATGAGTCGACCTCTTGAAGTGGAGTTTCATTTATTCTCATTCATTTTGTTGTGAGGTCATCTGTATATGTGCCATGCGATATCCAGGGGTTCAACATAACTTAAACATTTCAAATCAGAAATAACTACGGCTCAAACGCAATTGGCAGATTCAGAGCCAACGAACTAAATAATAACGGAGTCCATACTGAAGAACGTTGTCCGTTATAACGCCGTTTATTATCACAGCGCAGGCCTACTGTAAACATAATGAGAATAATAATAATAATAAATAATTATCTACTAATACTAGTCCTTTTATAGCCAGGGGGTACAGTATCCTTAGTATACACACATATAATTGCTCATATGTTACTGGCCATCGAATATTGACTGTCATTAATCGCCCTTCTTCCCATCTTCTAAGTTCTTCCTGCCGTTTCAGACCTACCGTTTCTGTGTTCGCCTGTGCCTTTGTTAATACTTCTATGACCGTTGTCCTCCTTGATCATCTCTTCCATTTCCAGTCATACATTAATCACTAACATGATATCCCGCCAATGTTAAGCCAGCCGAGTCACATAAGTTGCCGCCTTTTAGAACTCCCAAGTTTTTGTTCCCATTGTTCACATTTTTCCATGACGTCTTTGTGTTCCGACGTAATACGCCTCGATACATTAGCGCATCTCTTCTGGGATTCTTTGGTCCCTTTTGCTTACGTCATTATGCAGCACCTGCTACTTGGCAGTATGTAAGAAAAGATCAGCAAATGTATGCATTTAAAAAAATAAAAATGTTGCATATCCCTTGCAGGAAGTTGCAGTCAACACCAGCATTTTTCAGCGGCTGTTGATGTATTAGGCAAATTTTACGTTCAGTAGTTTGCCATTACTTTCTGAACGACCGGCTCCCATAACAACCCATTATAACACAACGCGACACAGTCTGCTGCACAAATTGGTCGCGGCTGCATTTCGAACGCTTGGTAAGCGACTCACAAACCGCGTTCGCAAGCCTTTGGCCACAGAGACCAGCTTGGTTTGTATGTCTGTATGCTGGGTAGTGATTTATGCTTTTTTAAAGGTAACGATTCCTTTTAAAGTAAAGTAAGTACAGGAGCCTTTTACATGTCTTAAGGCACATCTGGCTTATGGTGCTAGACCCATATTTTGATAGACCAATCACCATTGTGCGGTCTCCCTGGCCCAGAGTTTAACATCTTCCTCCATAATCCCGTATATCCACATGAGGAACATAACCTGAACAAGAATCGGTAGTGGTTCTCGCAGCGTTAGTAACTTACAGTATATGTAAGCCGGTCGCTCAGAAAGCAATGGCAAACTACTGAGCGTAATCTTGCCAAGAAATCAACAATCAGCTGAAAGATGCTGATGTTGACAGCGATGTCCTGTAAAGAATATGCGAGAAAAAAAAATCAACACTGGGTGTGTGTTGTGATCAGTATCACACTAGCCTCATTTACTTCCCAAGATATTTCCAGGTACCCAGTTTAGGCCAGGTTGATCTGGGAGCCCTGAATAATTAAAAAATATTTGAATCTCCTGAAGTGGATTGAACCATGACCACCAGGCTGGCATGTGAGCTGCTGGCCACTACACTACCATGGCTGACCTTTAATTCATTCCTCTTAGGGAGCACTTAAATCTTAAACACTTGAATTGATGCTGTCTGGAATGGCTAACCGAGTCATCAAATGCCAGGAAGAAGTTGCATGTGTTGGCTGAAATGTATAAATCTTGCAGCACAAGTGTAAACTGGTACACTGCTAATACCATCCAACACTACAAATAAAATACTGAACAAATGCAATAGAAAAAAAAACATTGCTCCTGTTTTGATCGTCACTTGTTCTAAAGAAGAATGTAACTGTATGTATTGTTAGCATCTATACTATGAAACAAGCTCATATCCTTGGAATATATTCAGCTGTATGTTTTCTTGTTTTGCTCAGGTAGATGTATTTATAATATAACCAAAAACTATAGACATTTAAGATAATCAATTTTGTTTTCAGATCAGCATTTTCATGACCCATTTGTCCAACTATGGCAATGATCGTCTGGCTCTCTATATGCTGGAGAGCGTGGTGAAGTTTGTCAGATGTTGGACAAATCTCAAATTTATTAGTCTGTCGCCAGTTGAACTTGGCCTCAAATATTTTGAGATGTACCCTCAGGACAAAGATCCTCTGTGGACAGTGAGTATAGCAATTTGTTAGTAGTGGACATTAAATATATCGCTCTGTTACTAGTGGGCAGTAATAATATCTCTGTTACTAGTGGACAGTATGTTACTAGTGGACTGTAAGTATATCACTGTTACTAGTGGACAGTAAGTATATCACTCACTAGTGGGCAGTAATAATGTCACCCTGTTACTAGTGGACAGTATGTTACTAGTGGAAGTAAGTGTATCATTCTGTTACTAGTGGACAGTAAGTTACTAGTAGACAGTAAATATCACTCTATTACTAGTGGACAGTAAGTTTAGCACTCTCATACTAGTGGACAGTAAGTATATCAGTCTGTTACGAGTGGACAGTAAGTTTAGCACGCTTGTACTAGTGGATAGTAAGTATAGCTCTGTTACTAGTTGACAGGAAGTATACCTTTCAGTTACTAGTGGACAGTAAGTATAGGGTTCAGTTAATAGTGGACAGTAAGTTTAGCACTCTCGTACTAGTGGACAGTAAGTATAGCTCTGTTACTAGTAGACAGTATGTATAGCACTCTGTTACTAGTGGACAGTAAGTTTAGTTTTCAGTTACTAGTGGACAGTAAGTATAGCTTTCAGTTACTAGTGGACAGTAAGTATAATACTCTGTTACTAGTGGACAGTAAGTATAGCACTCTGTTACTAGTGGACAGTAAGTTTAGCACTCCTGTACTAGTGGACAGTAAGTTTAGCTTTCAGTTACTAGTGGACAGTAAATATAGCTTTCAGTTACTAGTGGACAGTAAGTATAGTACTCTGTTACTAGTGGACAATAAGTATAGCACCCTGTTACTAGTGGACAGTAAGTTTAGCTTTCAGTTACTAGTGGACAGTAAGTTTAGCTTTCAGTTACTAGTGGACAGTAAGTTTAGTTTTCAGTTACTAGTGGACAGTAAGTATAGCTTTCAGTTAATAGTGGACAGTAAGTATATCTCTGTTACAGTGGACAGTAAATAAAGCACTTTTATTAGTGGACAGTAAGAATAGGTTTCAGTTACTAGTGGACAGTAAGTATAGCTTTCAGTTACTAGTGGACAGTAAGTATAGTACTCTGTTACTAGTGGACAATAAGTATAGCACCCTGTTACTAGTGGACTGTAAGTTTAGCTTTCAGTTACTAGTGGACAGTAAGTTTAGCTTTCAGTTACTAGTGGACAGTAAGTTTAGCTTTCAGTTACTAGTGGACAGTAAGTTTAGCTTTCAGTTACTAGTGGACAGTAAGTTTAGCTTTCAGTTACTAGTGGACAGTAAGTATAGCTTTCAGTTAATAGTGGACAGTAAGTATATCTCTGTTACAGTGGACAGTAAATAAAGCACTTTTATTAGTGGACAGTAAGAATAGGTTTCAGTTACTAGTGGACAGCAAGTATAGCTTTCAGTTACTAGTGGACAGTAAGTATAGCTTTCAGTTACTAGTGGACAGTAAGTATATATCTGTTACAGTGGACAGTAAATAAAGCACTTTTATTAGTGGACAGTAAGTATAGGTTTCAGTTTCTAGTGGACAGAAAGTATAGCTTTCAGTTACTAGTGGACAGTAAGTATAGCTTTCAGTTACTAGTGGACAGTAAGTATATCTCTGTTACAGTGGACAGTAAATAAAGCACTTCTATTAGTGGACAGTAAGCGTAGCACTGTTACTAGTGGACAGTAATTTCAGCACTCTCATACTAGTGGACAGTAATTATAGCACTCTGTTACTAGTGGACGGTAAGCATAGCACTCTTACTAGTGGACAGTAAGTTTAGCTTTCAGTTACTAGTGGACAGTATGTATATTTCTGTGACAGTGGACAGTAAATAAAGCACTTTTATTAGTGAACAGTAAGTTTAGCACTATTGTACTAGTGGACAGTAAGTATTGCTCTACATTACTAGTATGCAGTAAGTATAGCACTCTTGTACTAGTGGATAGTAAGCATAGCACTCTCTTACTAGTAGACAGTAAGTTTAGCTTTCAGTTACTAGTGGACAGTAAGTATATTTCTGTTACAGTGGACAGTAAATAAAGCACTTTTATTAGTGGACAGTAAGTTCAGCACTATTGTACTAGTGGACATTAAGTATTGCTCTCTATTACTAGTAGGCAGTAAGTATAGCACTCTTGTACTAGTGGATAGTAAGTATAGGGAGATAAAAGACAGAAGTAGGCAGGATATATCACAGATACTAAGTAACTTCTTAGTCTTTCCAAAATACAGAATAAGTAATCCAACCCCCACTCATGTTATCAAAGCCATCACCCTCATTATTTTCTGTCCAGTCTCAGCTTCTGTCCAGATAAAAGCACATTGCTTGTGTTGATACTTGAGTCGGCCACTTAAACTAGTGTTCTGAGCTCATGGAAGTACATGTTAAGTGGTTACAAGCGTAAGAAAAAGTGTGCTTTGGCTTTTTTTTTTTTAAATTGTTGGTTGCATGTTCTTCACAAGATGTAGCAGTTAACCCCAACATTTTGGTCGTACGTGATTCCTGGGCAAGTTTTACGTAGTGCTTTTGTAGTGTACAGAAATATAGATTTGATATGAACTGCCAAAATGAGTAATCTAAATCGGGTCATCCAAAAAGGAACAGAACCAGGCAATGACGACTACCATTCTCTTGAAAGGCATCGCTTTAAGACTTCAGGCAGGGCAAAACAGACTGAATGAGCATATGGACAAGCTTTGCTTGAGTGAATCACCACTATGCTCATGTGGGCAGAATGAACAAACTGCAAAACTGCAAAGAATCTTCTCCAGGATTCCCCCCCCCCCCCCCCCCCCCCCCGGCAAAGGGTCACCTCATAATGCTCTGTTCCTGTGCCAGTGAATATCACACAAAATGCTCTTCACTGTCCCATGTGAAAAGTGAAACAGACAGCAGTCCCTAAAAACCAACAGCACACACAGGCATATATGCATAAGGCCACTGCCAGAATGCCATCACAACAGTCCGTCACTAAAATTACAGTTCATCGTTGATGGAAGTTAGTCACTAGAAAACCAATAGTTGCATAGACATTACTGCATAAAGCAAAACCAGCTAGTTCAGCAACTGACTGTCTGCCATTTTTCTTAACATGCAGTTCACAATACAAACCACTTAACTCAGACTACCAGTCGAAGATGAGAAAAATGCGTAAGCAAACAGTAGCCAGAAGCGAAAAGCGCTCCAGAGACCATAACAGCTCAACAGCTTATCCTCCATATTGTACAACCAGCTAAGAAGGGAATACTGTCCTAGTGAGATGGCATTACCTTCAACGCTGTATGGAACAAAGGAGGCGCTCCAGAAAACTGTTGACTACGTCACAAAAACTCGTCTGTTGGTGTAAACATGAAAGAACGAGCACAGGAGGAAGAAGTAGTAAATTAAATGTTTTGAAACTTGTAAGATTAATTTAAGAGAAGATAGACGGAGCAAGAGACAGTTTTATAGACGGCCTAGTAACATGACATAGAAAAATATCAAAAATGTGAATTGATATATTCAGCTGGAAATAGGCAGTTGTTAAAAAGCATGATTACCAAAGCTGCTTGGTATAGTACTTGGATATTATATGCTGACGAAGAGTAAATAGTGGTAACAACTATTTATTATATATATATATATATTAACAATTCTTTTTCAGTAACAATGAAGTTGCAAATTATTAGCAAAGTGTCAAAGACTTTGCTTAATGCTCTCACACACAATGCAAATACATTACACAGCATTTAGCAGAGACTTAAAATAAGAAAATGAAACATTGAAGTACAAAAGAATTTGTGTTATGAACATGTCTAATAATGACTTTGATGCTTTCTTCCAGAATCCCTGTGATTACAGCCGTCATATGAGTATATGGCCAGCAAACAAAACTTGTGATAGATTACCAGATTTTATTGTTGTGGGTCCGCAGAAAACAGGTATATTTTAGGCTTAAAGTAATATTTTAATTTGATCAACAGAAGAATCTATGTTAATAATATTAACTGTTTTGCATATGTACTCAGTATTTGTGTAATTGTTTTGCTGTGTGTGTACAATGCTTATTTATGGAATTTAATCTAAAAAATGTAATTCCAGCATGTTACATATCCACAAGTAGTTTACATAAAATCCTTAGTGTGGTTGGATCCTCCTGTATCATCAATCCAGCTCTCCATTGGATGCCAGGCTGCAGACATTTGAGGCAAAAAGGGAAGCCAGCACACCACAACCAGTCTTGCATACAAATTTAAGAACTATAAAACAACTAGGAAAATGGGAAACACATTGTATGGACCCCTGTGTGATAAACATGGCACAACTGCAAGAGCTGTTTATGCAAACATATAACTGTTCATTCCCAGAGATAACATCAGCAACTGACATCACAGAGATTATATGACACTCCTGTGGCTGTGAGCAAGACATGTATCATGTTACAGCTGCAAGCACTGCAACATAGCTCTGCAACAAACTGAAAAAAAAAACCCAGTGAATGATTACATTTGTAGTGTGTTCAGTCTAGTTCTTCTTCTGCGTTCATCCGGGTTTTTTTTTTTTTCCATAGTAATTGCGGTGTGTCAGGTTAGGCACCCTTAGGCCAACTCATCCGACTTTAGTGTGCATTTTTTAAAACCAGGTTAGCATTCCTGGGGGACTCTCACTGTTGTGGTGCCATCCACATCCTAGCTGGTCAAGTTAGAACGATCGAAGACTTCAGTCAGCCCTCAAGGGAAGGCGGGGGCAATCCATGGGCATTATCCGCCATCCAAGGAGGCTTCCATAATTGCAGGGCCGACACATAGCGCTCTGGTACTGGGCTCACCCAAGAATTCGCCAAGTCCTGCACATGGCTGCTTTAATTCCTCACTTCCATGTATTGGGCATATCGTTCGTCACAGGCCGCTCCCCGCACAAACCAAGTACAGTCAGTCTGCAGATGACTTCCACTCAGCGAACATTCGGTTCGGACGTGTACGGACGCTGTGCCCGGAGGACCATATAGTATAGTCAGAGCTGTTCCAACAGGAAAACAAGACAGTCAGAGCTGTTCCTGCGAAAGAAAAAAATAGAGCTTTTCTGGGCACGAGGGACATTTCACTCGGATGTTTTTACGTTCATCATCATCATCATCTTCCACTTCTGCCGTTTTTACGTTGTGCCACTTTATTTGCAACCTTTTGGCTGGCACATCTTCTTCTTCTTCTTCTTCTTCGTTCATCCGGAGTTTTTTTTTCAGATGTGATTGCGTTGTGCCTGTTTACAGCAGAGCTGCGTTCTCGCGCCGTTAGGCCGACACATCCGACTTCTGCGGGCATTTGTTGACCGGGTTAACCTTCCCGGGGGTTTCTTAGGACGTTTGACTCTCACTGTTGTGGTGTTATCTCCCATCCTAGCTGGCCCATATAGAACAGCCAAAGACATCCTGGTCAGCCCTCAAGGGAAGGCAGGGGCAGACCATGGGCATTCCCCGCCATCCAAGGAGGCTTCCATACTTGCAGAGCCAACACACAGCGCTCTGGTACTGGGCTCACCCAAGGAATCGTCACGTCCTGCACATGGCTGCTTAGCCTCACTTCCGTATATTGGGCCTTCCGTTCACCATAGGCTGTTCTTCCGGAAACCAGAAGAATGCAGTGTGCAGATGACATCCACACAGTGAGCTTTCGATTCGGACTTTCCGCACAATGGATTTGCTATCCGAGCAATATTCCATTTCGTGCCACTAGGACACTTTTTCCACCTTTTTTGAAAGCCCACACAGTGAGCTTTTGATTCAGACTTTCCACATAATGGATTTGCTATCCAAGCAATATTCCATTTCGTGCCACTAGGACACTTTTTCCACCTTTTTTTAAAGCCCACACAGTGAGCTTTTGATTCGGACTTTCCACGTAATGGATCTCCTATCCAGCAATATTCCATTTCATGCCTCTGGGAGGCTTTTGTAACCGACATACCTGTGGGATGAAGTGTGGCAGTCTGAATACTTCTTCATACACCTTTAAATGTCAACCTGTATGTAGTTAAAGTAAGCTACGGTCAACTTGAGCTTGTTGATATCTCCTCTCCATAGAGCTTGTCCTCTAATGAAGCAGGTGTGGGCCAAAATATTTTTCTCTGTTCTGCATATATTGGGCAATCCTGAAGCAAATGTTTTGCTGTCATTTTTCCAGTTCGACAATTACATTCATCTGTATCTCCTATCTTTAGTTTATTGAACAAGTGGTATTTCAGCCTGTTATGTCCTGTGCGGAGTCTGAAGATTTCTACTTGTTCTCTTCTGTCGAGTTTGTAATATGCATCATCCTTCTGGTGGCCTGGATGCTCTGATTCCCATTTGGTTCTATAGGTGCTTTTTATCAACCTCTTTGCCTCATTATAGGTTATGTCTATGTCAGGCTGTGGTAGTCGTCCGCCCTCTTTTGCCAGTCTGTCAGCCTCTTCATTTCCAGGTATACTGCAATGTGATGGGATCCACTGTATTACAACTTTTTTGGATTTCTGGCATAGACCATGGAGTGCTGCTCTTAGGTCAGCTATTTCTGTGCTGTTATTGCTCTTCAGTATTGAGACAGCTGACTTTGCATCTGTGAAGATAGCTATTTGCTTCTCTTTATTTTCCTCCATCAAGAGCATTTCTGCTGCAGTTTTCAGAGCCTCTACCTCCGCTTTGAAGTTACTTGAAAACTTTCCAGTTGCCACTGAATGTGTTTTTTTCACTCCATTTTTTTAAATTTAGGAGAATTCCTCCTCCTCCATTCTCTATTGAATTTTTGGCTGATCCATCTGTATATGCATGGGTCCAATTGCTGCTTGGGTATTGTTCTTTTATGTAGTTTAGGGTTATATCTCTTCTTTCGGTTTCATGCTGAGTGTTCTTTTTCTCAATACCAGGAATGTTTTCTATCATCTCAGGCAGTTGCTGCTGTCTCCAAGCTGGGAACTTGTCTGCATTGTAAATAGGTTTGACTGTTGATATGTTAAGTATGGGATCTGCCCTAATCTTTCGTTTTGCAGTTTCTACAAAGTTGCTACGCTTCAGTCGTCCCTTTCCAAAACCACTAAACCTTTTATACATAGGGTGGTCTGTCAATCTTCTAAATTTTTCTGCTTGTTGCTGGGCTCTGCTATCTCTTCTATCCTGCATTGGTTGTAAACAAGTGATCTTTTCAAGTTCATTAATAGGCGTTGTCTTCAGGCTTCCAGTTATGATTCGCATTCCTTGATTTTGGACTCTACTTATTTTGTTAAAGTTTGACTTAGCTGCTGTTGCCCAAGCTGCAATGCCATATTCCAGTACTGGCCTCACCCGTCCAGTATATAACTTCTTGAGAACTTTCTCATCTGCTCCCCACGTTGTACCAGCAAGCTTTTTCATGATTGCCATTATTTGCCTTGCTCTTGTTCGATTGTTCTCAACCTGTGTTTTCCATGTCAGGCGACGATCAAAGGTGACTCCGAGATAGTTTGGATTTTCTTCATGGCGCAATATTTTTCCATTCAGTACCAGCTTAGGTTGTTGAGTTTTATTTGAGAGGGAGAACACTGTGCATGTTGTTTTCTCCTCACTTATCTTCACTAGCCATGATTTTGACCAGTCCTCTAGTGCTAATAAGGCTTGCTGTATTCTGCTGTTAGCTGTACTAATATATTCTTCAGATGTCCATATGGCTAGGTCATCTGCAAAGGATGATGTGTGTACTCTGGCTGGAAAATTTTCTGTGATGTCGTTTATATATGCTAGGAATAATGTTGGTGAAAGAACTCCTCCTTGGGGGACACCTTGCTCCAACAGCATCATTTTGCTGGTTTGTCCTTGTACTTTTGTCCTGGCAGTTCTGTTCTCAAGGTAGTGGCTGATCCATTTGTACATTTTCCCACAAACATGCATTTTTTGCAGTTTTACTTTCAGTCCTTCCTTCCATACTTTATCAAATGCTTTTTCTAAATCTATCCAGACTGCTAGTGTGTGCTTTTTCTCTTGGAAGGCATCCTCTATTTCCTGAGCTATATAGGTTATTTGATCTTCAGTGGATCTGTACTTTCTGAATCCTGCTTGGTGTGGTGTTAAGAGTTTGTTTTCTTCCAGATGCCATGTTAGCCTGCCATTGATAATGCGTTCCATTAATTTTCCTACACAGCTAAGTAGACTGATAGGTTGATAGCCATTTGGTTCTTCCAGGTCTTTTCCTTTCTTTGGGATTGGTATTAGTATAGCTTCCTTCCACGCCTGTGGGACTATTCCCCTCTTCCAGCTGTAATTTAGGACTGCTAGTAGTTTCTTTTTTGCCTTAGTGCCTAGTCCTATTAGCATTTCATTTGTGATTCCATCCTTTCCTGGTGATTTCTTCTTTTTTAGGGTATTCATTGCCTGTTCCATTTCTTCCATTGTTAGATTTGCCATCATATATTCTGCTGCTGTCTCTGTATTTGTATGATGTATCTGTTTGTCTTTGATTGCTTTCTTCTGTTCGGTTGTAATATCAATGTGGTTTGCATTTGCATAGTGTTCCATTAGTGCATTTGCAGCCTTTTTTCCTGTAAGCAAGGCATTTCCTTGTTTAATTGTTATTTGTTTGTTGCTAGGTCCTTCATTGTTCATGGCTTTCACTAGTTTCCATAGTTTGTTTCCATCCCTGTCAAAATTCAGGTTTTCTGTTTTTTCCCTCCAACAATCTCTTGTTGTTTGATTTACTGTTCTTTTATATTTTGCTGAGATGGCTTTGAGAGAGATATTCGCTTCAATTGTTTGTTCTCTCTCTGCTATCTTCCTGGCATCTTCAACTTTGTCCTCCAAACTTTGTAGTTCTTCAGTCCAGTATGGTTTGTAATTTTTCCTCGCTCCTCTTGGAATGGACTCAGTGGCTGCCTGTATTATCGCTCTGTTTAGACTTTCCACCATTTGCTTTATGTTGCCATATCGTGTATTTATGTTTTCACAATATTTGTCTGTTAGTATGGCAAATCTGTCCCAATCTGCTCGTTTGTAATTCCAGCGGGGCAAGGGCTTTTGCTCCTATGGAACATACTCCATATTCATTACAAGCTTGATTGGTCTGTGGTCACTACCTGCTAATTGGTTCAGCACATGGCGATCGATTTTGTGGAGGATGTCTCCTGTGCAGAAAGCTAAGTCTGGAGTAGAAGTGGTAAGCCATCTTCTGGAGTAGAAGCTCGGTGTGTCATCCGTTGTGTTGAGTAGATGGAGATTTGAGTCTATTTCCCAGTCCTCCAATTCATCTCCTCTTTTGTCAGTATCTGGGTATCCCCATCTTTCTGAACGGCTATTAAAGTCTCTGACAATAATGCAGTTTGTGTCGGTTATTTTCATGTTTGAGAGTGTAAGGTCCTTATCTGCTGGGCTATAAAGATTGTAGATTCTTATTTTCACGTCCTTTATCATTATATCAACACCTATAATTTCCGTTTGGTTGTCAGAGATCACAGATACTTCGCTGCAAGGTATTGTATTTCGTGTAAGTATTAGAACTCCTCCTTTGTGTCCTTCACGGTCGAAACGTGTGGCCTGATATCCTCTGACTGAGAATTTGTGATTGGCGTTGAGGTGTGTCTCTTGAATGCATGCCACATCTATTCTATCTTTATGAAGACGCTGTGTTAGGGAGTCTTTCTTCTTGTAAACTCCTTCGGCATTCCACTGTAGTATGTTGAGTGTCCGGGGTATTTGGTCAATAGCTCTTAACCTACTCCTCTGTGCCTTGACTCCACAGCACAGGGGAAGGTGACCACCAGTAGTCATGGGTGGACCCCCTCGAGGCAGGGGGCCCGGCACTATCGCCGCCTGATGGGACTTCACGGGATTAGCACCATAACGATTAATATTGATTTGTGACATCATGAATTAAGTTACGTTGCACTGCTTTGTCAAGCCTGTGGCTCAGTACATCCGATTTCGACAAGCATTTATTCGGGATGCTTTCCCTAGCCTTTGACTGTCCCCAGTCTACCTACAAGGCAGCAGGTTTTACGTTGCACTGCTTTGTCAAGCCTGTGGCTCAGTACATCCGATTTCGACAAGCATTTATTCGGGATGCTTTCCCTAGCCTTTGACTGTCCCCAGTCTACCTACAAGGCAGCAGGTTTTACGTTGCACTGCTTTGTCAAGCCTGTGGCTCAGTACATCCGATTTCGACAAGCATTTATTCGGGATGCTTTCCCTAGCCTTTGACTGTCCCCAGTCTACCTACAAGGCAGCAGGTTTGTGTGTCTATTTGTCTGGTCCCTCTCCCTTGACCTGTCCGACATGGGTGGCCCTACCAGTAGCTGTGCTACCGTCGGCATAGCTCTTGGGGTCATTGGGACGCACAAGCCCCTCTACCTCGTCACGGTGGACACACAGCAGAGGGGGGCTGGCACATCTGACTTCTGCGGGCGTTTTTACGGGTTTGCCTTCCCGGGATTTCGAGGGACATTAGAATCTTACTGTTGTGGTGTCGCCCGCATCTCAGCTGGTCAAGGTTGAACGGTCAAAGACATCACGGTCAACCCTCAAGGGAAGGCAGGGGCAGACCATGGGCATTCTCCGCTATCCAAGAAGGCTTCAATAATTGCAGAGCTGGCACATAGTGCCCTGAGACTGGGTTCACCCAAGGAATTGCCACGTCCTGCTCATGGCTGCTTTAATCCCTCACTTCCATGTATTGGGCATTTTGTTCGCTCCTGGCCGCTCCCCGTACAAACAAGGAATGGTCAGTCTGCAGACAACTTCCAATCAGCGAGCTTTTGGTTCGGACATGTACGGACGCTGTGCCTGGCAGACCATATAGTCAGAGCTGTTCCGACTGGAAAAAAAGATTGTCAGAGTTGTTCCGGCTGGAAGAAAATATAGTCAGAGCTTTTCCGAGCATGAGGGACATTTCACTCGGACGTTTTTACATTGTGCCACTTTATTTGCAATCTTTCGGCTGGCACATCCAACTTCTGTGATCATTTTTACAGGTTTGCCTTCCCGAGGTTTTAAGGGACATTAGACTCTTACTGTTATGGTGTCGCCCGCATCTCAGCTGGTCAAGGTAGAACGGTCAAAGACATCTCGGTCAACCCTCAAGGGAAGGCAGGGGCAGACCATGGGCATTCTCCGCTATCCAAGAAAGCTTCCATAATTGCAGAGCCGGCACATAGCACTCTGAGACTGGGTTCACCCAAGGAATTGCCACGTCCTGCTCATGGCTGCTTTAATTCCTCACTTACATTTATTGGGCATTTCATTCGCCCCTGGCTGCTTCCCACACAGACCAGGAACAGTCAGTCTGTGGACGACATCCACTTGGCAAGCTTTCTCTTCGGACTTCCACATAGCTGCTTGGTATGGTACTTGGATATTATATTCGCTAGCCAAGTGTTCCATTTTATGTTAATGAGACGTTTTTCTACCTTGCTCTGCAGATGACATCCACTCTGCAGCTTTTCACTTCGGACTTCCACGTAATGGATTCGCTAGCTAAGCGTTCCATTTCGTGTTAGTGAAGACTTTTCTCCACCTTTGACTATACTCACTCAATGAGTTTTCTTTATACAGACTTCTTTCGTAACCATTGTTTTTGATTGGGACACTTTTTCGTAAGTAACGCTCACGAGGTAGGCTACATGTGCTGCTGGCTCAGCACCTTACCTCCATGCAGCAGAGAGTGAGTAACGGCCAGGCCCTCTCATTCGGGGGATCCTTCATATCCCTCGGCTGAGAGCCTTCGAACAGGTGTCTGTACTAAGCATGTAGCGCATTCAGCATCTTACCTCCATTTTGCAGTGGGTGAGTATTGGCCCAGCTCTCACATCCGAGGGTTTATGGCTTAGTGGCGTTTAGCCATATCCCTCAGCAGAGAGCCTTAGAGTATGTGTCTGGACCAAGAATTAGTGCCATCATGCGGCTGTTTCGGACTTGGACTGCTATCCTCGGACTACCTGCAAGGCAGCAGGTTGTCTCTCTCTTGGTCTGGTCCCTATCCCAAGCCCGTGCTCGTTCTCTTTGAATGCAAGCATATTCCATACACACTTTTTGTAGTAGAACTGCATTGAATTTTGCATGTGGATTAGTTTTCCTTATTACCAGTGTCCCTTGCCATCAGTCAAACCTTGGTTTTCATTGCCTTCAGCTTTCGCCAGTTTTGGTTTTCATCTATTTTTTTCCTCGAAAATTTTATCTCGGTTTTTGTCAGTTGCCTCCGACTTCGTTGGCATGCCCACACGATCTTGTTGCTAAATTTGCGAGAACAAAGGGACCCGCGCATTCTGTTCAGTTTCGCGTTTTTCGTTGCATGAGCATCACTTGCTAATAATAAAATTTGAGAGTGGTATTAAGATTGCTGAAATCGGCCGCATGTATGGGAAGTCGCCATCAGCAATAAGTTCCATTGTGGCTTCAAAAGAAACAAGAAAGGAGGCTAATGTAGCAAGAGGCATGAATGTGCTAACAAAACAGAGATCGCAAACAATTGAAAATGTTGAACAGTTATTATTAATTTGGATAAATCAAAACCAGTTAGATGGCGATTCTGTTTGGGGGCAATCATATGTGAAAAGGCCAGACTGTTGTATGCCGATCTCATTAAGAAAATGCTTGGGATGAGTGCTTGTGATTTTAAAGCCAGCAGAGGATGGTTTGAAAAATTCAAGAGGCGCGCTGGCAAACACAGTGTTACTAGGCACGGCGAAGGAGCGAGTTCGGACAAGTTTGGGGCAACAAAATAGTATTAAACACTATATTTATTCTCTATGAAATGTGTTTTTGGTATATATTTTGCAGTGTCTAGAACGAATTAATTGGATTTACATTAATTCAGATGGGAATAATTGCCTCAGTTTTCGTTGGTTTCGGATTTTGCCAATTGTCTTCGGACGGATTGACGAAAACCGAAGTTCGACTGTACTGGTTATTTATGTCCCCAAGTCAAGGACGAGAAATCAACATTTTAGTCCAACTGGCCAGTGTAGGGGTTGAACCTCCTACCTCAGAATCAGCACATGGGTTGTGTCAGAACGAGTGCTATATCCATTTGGCCATGCTGACCTCCCAGTATTTTCCTATGCTGCTCTTTTTATTGCATGATTGTAATAATGTTCGTGGTTTGCTTATTATTAACCTAGTGTCCAGAGTTCAATTTCCAGTAGTGAATTGGTCATGGCCATATGGTAATGTAGAAGACAGATCTTCATTATACGGGTTAAAGAACATTTTGTTTTTCAGAATTTTCTGGCAAAGAAGGTAGCTGGTCACCCTACCATTATTTTGCCATATGACTCAGTATGTGTGAATTATTAACACTTGATACCTACATTGCAGTGTCTACTTTGAGGTTACTTTGCCATTATCTTTAAACTGATTACTGCATTGCAGTTTACCTGGAAATGAAGAGGCTGACGGATTGGCAAAGGAAGATGGATGACGATCTCAGCGTGATATAGACATAACCTATGATGAGACCAAGAGATTTATAAGAAACACTTAAAGACATAAGTGGGAATTAAAGAATCTGGACCACCGGAAACATGATGCTACCACTGAGAAAACAAGTAACAATCTGTAACAATCTTCAGACTCCAAACAGAACAAAACATGTTTAATAAACTAAAGAAAGGAGATACTGTATCTGTGGAGCTGGCAAAATGAGAGCCAAACATTTGTTGCAGGAGTGTACAACATATGCAGAATACAGAAAACTATTTTGGCATACACCCGCTCCATTTGAAGACAAAACTTCATGGAGATGTCAACAAGCACAAGTTGACATCTGAAGGTATAGGAAGAATAAGACTGATTATTGATATAAATATCATTACTAATGGTATTTCGGGAGAGGTAGGAATTTCCCACAAAATAAGATGTATTACGACACATGGGACCACACTAGTATAGTGGCTAGACACACGCCTGCTGCCTTTTTGGACCGGGGTTCAATCCGCATTGTGTTGGATTCGAATTTTTAAATAAATGACCTTGGCTCCCAGGTCAACCCAGCCTAAAATAGAAAATGTCTTGGGAAGTTAAGGTGACCGGTGTGATACTGACCACATTTCTCACGGGTGCCGATTGGTCTATAGAAATATGTCTAGCAACATATGCCCAGTGCACCTTAAGGCATGACTTGATTAAGTCACATATACACGGCATTTATTTGTCTTTACATTTCAGGAACCACAGCTCTGCACTCGTTCTTGTCCCAGCATCCATCTATTATGAGCAACCTTGTTCAGCCCTAAGACATTTGAAGAAATTCAATTCTTTAATTCAAACAATTACTTCCAAGGCTTGGACTGGTAAGCGATTGGTCATTAATGGAATTGTTTTGTTAGAAATGCTCATAATTGTGTCAGATGAAAAACATGCTCACCAATAAAAAGATGTCAATTGCACTGAGAAAACATGTTGAAGTGCTATATAGGACCCATGCTGTTGTATGCATGTGAAACAAGGACAATGACAAGCCAAGAAACATTACTTGCGGTAAAGATCTGGTTTCTGAGGAAAATGCAAAGATTACAGTGGACCTGCAGAAAACCGAATGAGGTAGTCCTTCAAGAAACAAATGAAAATCATAAACTGATTGAGAAAATATAGACAGTTATGAATTTTGCGCATTTTATGTGGAAAAATAATCTTGAAAATGTATTAATAACTGGTGAGCTTAATAGGAAGAGCAAGAGGATGACAAAGGGGTGAATATTTTGATAGCTTCTTTGGCATTAAAAAAAGTCTTAAAAGTTGAGAGGATTGACTTTATTGCACCAGGTTTTATCCCATATGGCTTGGTTTCCTTTCATAGGGCGGCCTGCTGAAAGCGTCACACAAAGTACGAACTCCGTAGCTCCAGTGATGACCCGTAAGAGTATCAGAGAAAAATTCACTCTTGAACCAAAAGACAGCCTGGAATCGAACCCACAGCCTTCGGATGTGTGAGGAAGACTTCTTGACCACTTCACCATGGATACTCTCTTATCTGGCATAATTTAGACACGAACATGGACTTGATCTGAGACCGGTGATCATGTGAGATGGTGAACTATGATTATCCACGTTTTCCAACATGGCACATGATGATGAGATATCTGTTGTGTTTCTGTCATCATTTTTAGTCTCTCTCTCTCTCTCTCTCTCTCTCTCTCTCTCTCTCTCTCTCTCTCTCTCTCTCTCTCTCTCTCTCTCTCTCTCTCTCTCTCTCTCTCTCTCTCTCTTCTCTCTCTCTCTCTCTCTCTCTCTCTCTCTCTCTCTCTCTCTCTCTCTCTCTCTCTCTCTCTCTCTCTCTCTCTCTCTCTCTCTCTCAGAAGCTTACTGTAGTACTTCCTTTCCCATATGATGTGTCTTCTTGGGATTTAGGCAGCAAATAAATTTGGCACTGATAGCAGATTGTTGATATAAATGTAGAGTGTGTTTTCCATATTTATCAATAACAATAAGGCAGATGAGGTCAGCACTCTTTGGGATCATGTGAATAGTGGAAAAGAAAAGATAAATCATCATGGCCTGAAGAGAATAATGCGGTGGGGAATGACCAGAGGATCTGGCAGACACCCAGCACATGGAGAAAGGCTAGATGGTCTGTCAGATTGCAGATGGTGCCATAAGAATTGGGACTTCGCTTGTTGTTGAAGATGGGGAGAGTGCACATCTGAGAATGTCCTGAATGTTGTGATGTCAGTTCTTGGCTCAACTCAACTCATCAACTTCTTTCCAGTTGTCACGATGTATTCCAATGCCTCTTTTCTCATCACATGGCAAAAGAATACTGTTTGTCTCTTTCTTATAGTTCATATATAAGTTATACTTTCATTACTGGTTATGTAGATTAAATCAATATAGCTAGATTAACTACACTGCTTATATAGATTAAATTCTTATGTTCTTCTTTAGGTAAGGTGATTCGTTTAGTGATTTCATATGTTCAAGCTGTTTTGCATTAGTGTAGTTGTTATTGCACTTGTCTTTGAACCTTGTGGTCCTGGTTAAAATCCCTCTTGTGGTGAAATTGTTTGATGATGATACCTTCTTGGTATTGACTCAGCCTCATAAAATGGATACAAAAACATTTTCTGAGAATGATGGCAGCCTGAATTATACTAACATCATCATCCTTTGAGTGCAGTTTCATTAAAAAAATATCCCCAATATTCATGGTGGCATGGAAAATAGTATTTTTTTTTATAAATGTGTTCAAGATATGTTTAATAACCTCATTGTATCATCTAGTTTGAAGACTTCATTGTTGGTTGTGTTCATCATTAGCTGTGGAGGTGTGTTTAGTATCTTCATGTGTTCATCATTAGCTGTGGAGGTGTGTTTAGTATCTTCATGTGTTCATCATTAGCTGTGGAGGTGTGTTTAGTATCTTCATGTGTTCTCATTAGCTGTGGAGGTGTGTTTAGTATCTTCATGTGTTCATCATTAGCTGTGGAGGTGTGTTTAGTATCTTCATGTGTTCATCATTAGCTGTGGAGGTGTGTTTAGTATCTTCATGTGTTCATCATTAGCTGTGGAGGTGTGTTTAGTATCTTCATGTGTTCATCATTAGCTGTGGAGGTGTGTTTAGTATCTTCATGTGTTCATCATTAGCTGTGGAGGTGTGTTTAGTATCTTCATGTGTTCATCATTAGCTGTGGAGGTGTGTTTAGTATCTTCATGTGTTCATCATTAGCTGTGGAGGTGTGTTTAGTATCTTCATGTGTTCATCATTAGCTGTGGAGGTGTGTTTAGTATCTTCATGTGTTCATCATTAGCTGTGGAGGTGTGTTTAGTATCTTCTTGTGTTCATCATTAGCTGAGGAGGTGTGTTTAGTATCTTCATGTGTTCATCAAATAGAACATTATATTCAACTGTAGGAAAGAGACAGTGTTCTTTGGTCACATAATGAGAAGCATTGGGAAATATGAGAGGCTTTCAGAAAGCAATGCACCACATCATTTTTCTCAGGAGCTATTTATTCAAAAAGCTTGATGTAAACATCAGTATTATTCAACATAATCCCCATCAACAGCGCAAAACTAGTGCATGTATTCCTTGCCCATACCAGATTTTGTCTTGATCATGTAGCCATTTCTTCGCTGCATGAGTCACTCCATAATCTTCAAACCTTGTCCCACAGAGTGCATCTTTAAGTGAACCAAATAGATGAAAATCAGAGGGTACCAAATCGGGACTATAGAGTGGATGTGGTAGTACAGTCCAACCCTAATTTGGTAATTGCTTCCCATGTTACCAGATTTGTGTGAGGGCACACATTGTCGTGACGGAGAAGCAGGTCTGCTGGATTCTTGTGCTGCCGAACTCTGCAAAATTGTTGATAGTTTTTTCAATGTCTTAACGTAAGCTTGCGAATTGATTGTCTCTCCTCTTGGTGGTGTTTCCTTCTCTACAATGAGAAATTCTATCACAGTTCGCTGCTTATAACACAACTTGCTAACATGCTCCATTTAAGTTTAGGAGTTTGGGGCAACCATGTTATTTAGCCGGTTGGGGTACAATTTGGTAGACACAATCGGCACATGCCATATTTGAAGTGTACAAAATTACATGCTTCTATTTTCATTATTAGCTGAGAAAAAAAAACAGATGTGGTGCAATACTTTCGGAACGTATAATGGCTGTAAAGAGCACAGGTGGAAGGGGCAGACCGAAAGAAATGATGCTGGCTGGCCTGTGATGGTGGCATGGAAGAATAATATCAGTATGATTCTGAACATGAGGAACCAAGATTTGTGGGATATATGAATGTCTGTGCCATTTGGTGTGGTATCTGCTGATGATGTGTCCATTATAGTTATGTGTTTAGTAACTCTGTAGTTTCATTTTGAGATACAGAGATGTTTTCAGCAATTTCATGTGTTCATCTTAGGTATGGGTACATCGTACATATGGATATGCATTTTGTATATATTATGTTAATTCTTTGTTATAGTGATGGGTTTAGCAACTTAATTTGTTCATCATTAGGTATGGATAGGCGTTTAGTAACTTTACATGCTCATTATTACATAGTAGACATGTTTAGTAACTTGTCATTATTCTGACGAGTTATTAAATACTCTATTCATATATAATAAAATTATATTATATAAAATAATAAAATGCATTATTAATGCTCGTCATTAGGTACATGGAGTTTTTTCCAAAGCCAGAAAAGCCCAATATGACACTGTTGTTTGAGAAAAGTGCTAACTATTTTGAAAGTGAGGTTGTGCCAAGACGAGTTGCTGCCCTGTTGCCTAGAGCCAAAATTGTGGTGATATTAATGAACCCAGCAAAGAGAGCTTATTCTTGGTATCAGGTACTTTTCATTGATTTTTAATTTCATTAACACTTTCCATCCCAGTGAGTTGTTACACTAACTCATACTATACTTGCGAGAGGTGTAATGGTTACGACATTACACTGATAATGGAACAAGCACTGTTGGAAGAGGTTTTGATGTTAACATTTGCTATTGGAGGGGAAGACTGACCACCTATTCCTCTGTGCACTCAGGCCTACAAAATGTGATGGTCCTAACACTGCACATACCACAACAGGCTCCTGCTACTGGACCTGTTTTCTAGTACACAGTTTTTGTAGTCTCACTGCACTTCGTATATATAACAAATTTGAAAAATGAAGTACATGTCATTAAAAAATTGTGCTCCATAGTCCATCGTGAAGCAATATGCAGCGAATTGCTGTTGTCTGCTGGAGTAATTCTTTGCACTCCAAACAGAATGGTGTTATCAACGGAAGAAAGAAATTTTCAAATTTGTTCTGCATACAGTGTGTAGTGAGACTTTACAATCACCCTGTATTTTTACACAAGCAAGTCACATGTTAACTATGTAGGCCATGTTGTGGCGGAATCAACAGGGTTTTTGTTAAGGATCACTTCCTTTGCACACGGTTATCTCTATAAGTGCTCCAGCTCTTCCTAGAAATTATACAGAGGTTTCTAGCACAGTGCTCAAAGTCAGTAGCACCTAGGATTCAATCAAAAGGGTATGAATGGGAAAGTCTGTGGTTACCTTTCCCTGCTACTACTTCTGAACATCAAAGAAAACTGGGTCATAAGAGGCCAGCATGGCCGAATGGATAACAGCACTTGCTCTTAAACTTCCAGTGTGTTGATGCAGAGGTAGAGGGTTCAACCCCTACACAGGTCAGTTGGACTACAATGCTGACTTCTCGGCCTTGACTTTGGGACGTAAATTACAAGTACCTCAGAAGTCATAGTGGGTTCACCTGATGGCGAGGGACACTGGAAATAGGGGTAGCTGATCTACACGCAAACAAAAACATAATTGGCTGATAAACAGCATCTCATCTTGGACTCTTGGGCCATATTTAACATCATAATGGCTTAGAGAGAACAGTAATGGAAGACAAAACAAGAACAGTTATGGAAGACAAAAAAAAAAGAACAGTAATGGAAGACAAAACAAGAACAGTAATGGAAAACAGAAAAGAACATTAAAGACATAGGACATTAAAGACACAGGACATGAGAGACACAGGACATGAAAGACACAGGACATGAGAGACACAGGACATGAAAGACACAGGACATGAAAGACACAGGATATGAGAGACACAGGACATGAAAGACACAGGACATGAAAGACACAGGACATGAGAGACACAGGACATGAAAGACACAGGATATGAGAGACACAGGACATGAAAGACACAGGACATGAGAGACACAGGACATGAAAGACACAGGATATGAGAGACACAGGACATGAAAGACACAGGACATGAAAGACACAGGACATGAAAGACACCCTGGATATGTGAACACATGAGGCAGGGGAACTGACAGAAGATCTAGTCTTGTGGGTGGACCGTGATGAAAGTGACATTCGGCAAAGGACCTGCTGCATGATATGTCATCATCAAACCCCTCTCAGAACAGCCTAGCGCTGGTTTTAATTCAATGGTATTAGTGTCGGTTATTCAGAAAGCAATGGCAAACTACTGAATATACGCTTAACTAGAAGTCACAAACAGCCAAAACTGCTAGGGTTGACTGTGACGTCCTGTAAAGGATATGCAACTAACTTCTTTTACCTTAGTTACCAAGCATGTGGTATATATGTTTTCTCCAAGAATCATCTTCTGTACTTCCAGCATATGCGGAGCCACAATGATCCTACAGCTTTAAACCACACCTTTCTTGAAGTGATCTCTGCGACTGACATAGCTAGTGCAGGGCTCCGGTCACTGAGAAACCGATGTCTAACCCCAGGCCTTTATGCACAACATCTGCTCAGATGGCTTGATTTTTTCTCTGCTAAGCAAGTAAGATGTTTATGATATGTGGCTTATTTGTTATGATCTTCTTCTAATGTTTGTGGTATCTGTGGCATATTTTTAGTCTTCTTCTGTTTGTGATATCTGTGGCATATTTTTAGTCTTCTTCTGTTTGTGATATCTGTGGCATTTTTCAAAACAATCATCTAATGTTTGTGATATCTGTGGCATATTTGTTAGTCTTCATCTACTGTTTGTGATATCTGTGGCATATTTGTTAGTCTTCATCTACTGTTTGTGATATCTGTGGCATATTTGTTACAATCTTCATCTACTGTTTGTGATATCTGTGGCATTGGTTACCAATCTTCATCTAATGTTTGTGATCTCTGTGGCAATTTGTTAGTCTTCATTCTGCTGTTTGTGAGTATCCTGTGGCATATTTTGTTACAATATTCATCTACTGTTTGTGATATCTGTGACATATTTGTTACAATCTTCATCTAACTGTTTGTGCATATCTGTGGCATATTTGTTACAAGCATCCATCATACTGTTGTTGTGATATCTGTGGCATATTTGTGTACAATCTTCTCTACTGTTTTGATATCATCTGTGGCATATTTGTTACAATCTTCATCTACTGGTTTGTGATCTCTGTGGCATATTTTGTTACCAATCTTTCAGCTAGCTGTTTGTGAAGATCTGTGGCATATTTTGTACAATCTTCATCTACTGTTTGTGATATCTGTGGCATATTTGTTACAATCTTCATCTACTGTTTTGGATATCTGTGGCATATTTGTTACAATGATTCATCTACTGTTTGTGATATCTGTGGACTATTTGTTACCAATCTTCATCTACTGTTTGTGATATCTGTGACCATATTTGTTACAATCTTCATCTACTCGTTTAGTGAGATCTGTGGCATATTTGTTACAATCTTCATCTACTGATTTGTGATCCTGTGGCATATTTGTTAGTATTCATCACTGTTTGTGATATCTGTGACATATTTGTTACAATTTCATCACTGTTTGTGATATCTGTGCATATTTTTTAAATCTTCATCTCTGTTTGATATCTGTGGCATATTTGTTAGTCTTCATCTACTGTTTGATATCTGTGCATATTTGTTACATCTCATCTCTGTTTGATATCTGTGCATATTTGTTACAATTCATCCTGTTTGTGATATCTGTGCATATTTGTTACAATATTCATCAACTGTTTGTGATATCTGTGGCATATTTTAGTCTTCATCTACTGTCCTGATATCTGTGACATTTGTTACAATCTCATCTCTGTTTGTGATATCTGTGGCATATTTGTTACATCATCTCTGTTTGTGATATCTGTGACATTTGTTACAATCATCATCTGCTGTTTGTGATATCTGTGGCATATTTGTTACAATATCATCCTGTTTGTGATATCTGTGGCATATTTTATTTTATCTCTGTTTGATATCTGTGACATATTTGTTACAATCTCATCTGCTGTTTGTGATATCTGTGGCATATTTGTTACAATCTCATCTACTGTTTGTGATATCTGTGACATATTTGTTACAATATCTCTGCTGTTGTGATATCTGTGGCATATTTGTTACAATCTCATCTACTGTTTGTGATATCTGTGACATATTTGTTACAATCTCATCTACTGTTTGTGATATCTGTGCATATTTGTTACAATCTTCATCTCTGTTTGTGATATCTGTGCATATTTGTTACAATCTTCATCTACTGTTTGTGATATCCGTGGCATATTTGGTTACACATTTCGTCTACTGTTTGTGATATCTGTGGCATATTTGTTACAATCTTCATCTACTGTTGTGATATCTGTGGCATATTTGTTACAATCTTCATCTACTGTTCCTGATATCTGTGACATATTTGTTACAATCTTCATCTACTGTTTGTGATATCCGTGGCATATTTGTTAGTCTTCGTCTACTGTTCCTGATATCTGTGACATATTTGTTACAATATTCATCTACTGTTCCTGATATCTGTGACATATTTGTTACAATATTCATCTACTGTTTGTGATATCTGTGGCATATTTGTTACAATCTTCATCTACTGTTTGTGATATCTGTGGCATATTTGTTACAATATTCATCTACTGTTTGTGATATCTGTGACATATTTGTTACAATCTTCATCTACTGTTTGTGATATCTGTGGCATATTTGTTACAATCTTCATCTACTGTTCCTGATATCTGTGACATATTTGTTACAATCTTCATCTACTGTTTGTGATATCTGTGGCATATTTGTTACAATCTTCATCTACTGTTCCTGATATCTGTGACATATTTGTTACAATCTTCATCTACTGTTAGTGATATCTGTGACATATTTGTTACAATCATCATCTGCTGTTTGTGATATCTGTGACATATTTGTTACAATCTTCATCTACTGTTTGTGATATCTGTGGCATATTTGTTACAATCTTCATCTACTGTTTGTGATATCTGTGGCATATTTGTTACAATCTTCATCTACTGTTTGTGATATCCGTGGCATATTGGTTACACATTTCGTCTACTGTTTGTGATATCTGTGGCATATTTGTTACAATCTTCATCTACTGTTTGTGATATCTGTGGCATATTTGTTACAATCTTCATCTACTGTTCCTGATATCTGTGACATATTTGTTACAATCTTCATCTGCTGTTTGTGATATCCGTGGCATATTTGTTAGTCTTCGTCTACTGTTCCTGATATCTGTGACATATTTGTTACAATATTCATCTACTGTTTGTGATATCTGTGGCATATTTGTTACAATCTTCATCTACTGTTTGTGATATCTGTGGCATATTTGTTACAATATTCATCTACTGTTTGTGATATCTGTGACATATTTGTTACAATCTTCATCTACTGTTTGTGATATCCGTGGCATATTTGTTAGTCTTCGTCTACTGTTCCTGATATCTGTGACATATTTGTTACAATATTCATCTACTGTTTGTGATATCTGTGGCATATTTGTTACAATATTCATCTACTGTTTGTGATATCTGTGGCATATTTGTTACAATATTCATCTACTGTTTGTGATATCTGTGACATATTTGTTACAATCTTCATCTACTGTTTGTGATATCCGTGGCATATTTGTTAGTCTTCGTCTACTGTTCCTGATATCTGTGACATATTTGTTACAATATTCATCTACTGTTCCTGATATCTGTGACATATTTGTTACAATATTCATCTACTGTTTGTGATATCTGTGGCATATTTGTTACAATCTTCATCTACTGTTTGTGATATCTGTGGCATATTTGTTACAATATTCATCTACTGTTTGTGATATCTGTGACATATTTGTTACAATCTTCATCTACTGTTCCTGATATCTGTGACATATTTGTTACAATCTTCATCTACTGTTTGTGATATCTGTGGCATATTTGTTACAATCTTCATCTACTGTTTGTGATATCTGTGGCATATTTGTTACAATCTTCATCTACTGTTTGTGATATCTGTGACATATTTGTTACAATCTTCATCTACTGTTTGTGATATCTGTGGCATATTTGTTACAATCTTCATCTACTGTTTGTGATATCTGTGACATATTTGTTACAATCTTCATCTACTGTTTGTGATATCTGTGGCATATTTGTTACAATCTTCATCTACTGTTCCTGATATCTGTGACATATTTGTTACAATCTTCATCTACTGTTTGTGATATCTGTGGCATATTTGTTACAATCTTCATCTACTGTTCCTGATATCTGTGACATATTTGTTACAATCTTCATCTACTGTTAGTGATATCTGTGACATATTTGTTACAATCATCATCTGCTGTTTGTGATATCTGTGACATATTTGTTACAATCTTCATCTACTGTTTGTGATATCTGTGGCATATTTGTTACAATCTTCATCTACTGTTTGTGATATCTGTGGCATATTTGTTACAATCTTCATCTACTGTTTGTGATATCCGTGGCATATTGGTTACACATTTCGTCTACTGTTTCCCCACTTCTTTAACTTCCAAAGCTTTATCATAGTTAAACCCATTTCATTTCTGTAATTTGATGCATGTCTGTTTTGATAGGTTTTTATCTCTTTGTCTTCCCCATACTTTTCTCCCATCAGGATTGCCAACTGTCAATAAATTTTCTTATTTATTTGTCCTCATAACATGTCCAAAAGATCTTGATGTCCAAGTCTAATTTCTGTAATAAATACATGTTTTTATTTGCTTCTTGGACCGTCTCATTTGGTTTTTCTTTCCCTCTGTGAACCTCATTTTTACTGCAATTAGTTTGTTAGCTTATCTGCTAGTTGTCCATGTTTCATGTGCATATAACAGCATGCAATCTATATAATGGTACAGCTATATGTTTTATAAATTTCATACAAGTCTCCAAACTGAACAAAGATAATACCATTAACTAAATCCACACAAATTAAACTAAGTATATTTTATTGATCATATTCACATATTAATTAGCCATATGTTATTTATCGTTTCTTCTTTGTCTGCCTTTTACCACCCGATAGAGCACAGGCCCTTGACCAACTCCTGCTAGACTCCTCCTAACTTTTGCTATCTCTTGCAGTTCCCTCTATTTTCCCCTTTTGTTCATCTGTCTGTATTTCTCTACTCCATGTTTTACACAGATTTAAAAAAATTTGGCCAGAAATAATTTCCTGCTATGGGTTTGTGATGTGATAGCACCATCAAATGTTGTAGGTTTGAATATATGGAGGAATAGGTTTCCAATCTTTCTCTCACTTTCGCAGGCGATGAGCCTATGCTTCGAGCCTGCATCAAACAGTATTCATGACATCAGCAACATGTCTGTCTGCATCATCACTGGTGCATACGCCATTAAAACAAACTGCTGAAAATGTTCTCCAGAATTGTCCTCTGTAGTGTCAATTAGAAAGATATACTGGCTCACTGACTCATCAATAAACTCCAAGCTTTATAAAACTAAAGAGGAGCTCAAAAAATGAATGAGAACTCGTCTGATGATATTGACATCATAGATGCCATAACAGGAAGATGAAGTAATTAATCATAGCCATGCATAGGAAGGAAGAAGCTTGTTATATATATGCATTGCTGATACCGGACTAGCGGGTTCAACTCGTACACCAGTCATTTGGACAAAAATGTTGACTTTTCATCCTTGACTTGGAAACGTAAATTACAAGTACCTCAGAAGTCGGGAGTGGATTGTCCTCATGGTGAGGGACACCATTTATAGGAAAATCTAATCCACACGCAAATATCAGCCGAGTTCAGTAGCAGTAGTAGCACATGTATGGGCGTATGCTTGAGTTCAAAGCAAGCGGACACCAAACAAAATTAATCCACTGGATTAATCCACTGGAAATTAATCCACATTAACCCACTAGCTAGGTTACATGTTATTTCTCATGTCCAAGCATATTACTTAAAGCCTTGTTGTATATAACATATCCAGACTGAGTGCTATTTATCATATCCTTGCATACTGGCTAAGCTAGGTTTGTTATACCCACTCATATTCACCAAGCATAAGTTATCATGTCCAAACAATACAATGATACAACAGTTGACACCACTGCTTGCAGTGATGTGATGTAATGTACTAGTTTGCATTATTTGACGTTTTTGTAGATTCATATAGTGCACAGTGATGAACTCCGCAATGACCCAATCAATGTGATGCATTATCTGCAGAAGTTTCTTCATGTTCAACCTATCATAGACTACAGCCAACATCTCAGGTTAGTGTTGCATACAACATTATTGCACCTTTCATCACTGGCCACATCACCTTCATGTTTAACCGGTTATAGACTAAGCCAACATCTCAGGTTAGTGTTGCATACAACATTATTGCACCTCTCATCACTGGCCACATCACATTCATGTTCAACCAGTTATAGACTACAGTCAACATCTCAGGTTAGTGTTGCATACAATATTATTGCACCTCTCATCACTGCCACATCACCCAACTATTGCCTGTTGGTCTATAAAAATACACTTCTAGCTCCATGTACATTCTGGCTCCATGTACATTCTGGCTCCATGTACATTCTGGCCCCATGTACATTCTGGCCCCATGTACATTCTGGCCCCATGTACATTCTAGCTCCATATTCTCAATGCACCTAGGGTGTGTAAAAGGGTCCTTTACTTTGTTTTTTTACATTTTAACCCTTTACCAGGCAGATCTTTGTCTGTTCTTTAGACCTGAACGGGCAAGAAGAATTTTGAGGTTCGGTAAAATTTTGAGTTACGTTAGTAAAAATATCACATATAAGTTGTTAGTCAACAGATTTTAGTCAAATAAATGGCAAAATGAAGGGGAAAACATGCAGAAAATTTTACTCACATGAATGATGCTGCTATTCCACACATGAACACAAATATTTACAAAATACAACATATTGTTTGTGATTGTCAGTCATTTATACGGCAATTTACAAACACATTTTCCGAATCATAATCACTTTCTTTAAGTCCGACTCACGAGTGCTAACGTAAAGTAACGCTGATCACTGATATCTAGCTTTGATTAATTGTCAACTTCGTGCCTTTTAATGTCGCTTAAATTGAACACAGCAAAATCTCCACTATCACTTGAAGAATCGTCTAAATCCATTTTGAAACACAAAGCGTAAAACCCACAAAAACTATTTTATAAATCTGTTCAAATTCAAAGTACACGCTTGCGAATGGCGGCCACATTGTCAAGCTATCGGCGAAATCGAAAGTCTCGGAAAGCCGAGAGATCGCATTTTTACAATGCATAATAGTCACGGGCACTTTAAGATGGTTTGCCCATTGGGGGTAGAAACGTTCCCGGGCGCTTTGCCCGGTAAAGGGTTCATTTGTTTCAATTCCTTAAACTTCATAGTTCCATCTTCTACTTGCTCTTTAATTTGCTATTTTTCATTTCTTTTTTCCCCCTTGCTCATGCTGAAAAATACACTTCACACACCGTGTCTGTTTATATTTGCTGCAATATTTGCCTTCTTTTGTCAACAAATGATATCTTCTTCTTTTTCTGCTCTTTATGTCCCATTGGAGCATAGTTCCTAAACCATTTCATGCCAAGCTGTCACATATTTTCCTATTTCCTGCATTTCTCCCGTATTATTAATCTCTGTCTTTAATTGTTTTCTCCATGTGGCTTAGGTCTCCGTCGTTTTTTTTTGCCTTGTGGATTCCAGAAGGAGGACTTTCTAGTTATACTACCATTGGGTTTTCTTATCTTCAGCACAGCATATTCTGGCACTAAATCCTTCCCTCTATGATTCCAATTCTCTCAGCCAGTTTGCACTGGTGCAACCTGTTTCCAGGACCACCTTAGACAGTTCCGATCCACTAACCCTAATATAAGCAGTCAATATATGAGGTAATGGCTTGATAGGGCACTTTTAAAGTCAACCACAGTGAAATGATCACAACTACAAAGGACCAGGAAGAAGATGAAAAAGCAAAATTACGCACCTCAGTTATAACCAAGGCTGAGGAAGCAGGATGAACAAGGTATAAACTTTTCGTGTTTTTTTCTCCTGAAGAGAATGGACAGACAGAGTTGCTGGTTGTATTTTCTCTTCACGTCATCTTTGGACCATTTCTTTATTTATGAAGTCATTTTTTTAAAAATTGTATATTCTTATGCTACAACTAGATTTGAGTATGTTCTCATCAACGACCGGACCAGTTCTTCTTACATCTTCAGATGCCAGCCTGAACATAATAAAAGAAAACAAGTCAAGTTGACGTTGCTGATATCTCCATAAGAGTGTATCCTCTAATGGAACAGATGTAGGCCAGACACCTTTCTCAGTTCTTCATACCCTTGCAGCAAATATGTAGCTGTCATTTTTTAAGTTGTTAATTTATCAGTAACTCTTATCTCTGCAGTATGCCCCTGGTGAGATGCAGCCAGTTATGTTATGTCAGGCAATAAATCGTGCAACATATTGTTTGTGTCTTCTGTGTTTAAATTCACTAGGGAAATACATTGTTTTGAACCATCTCTTATACACATTTTACTATTTCTATTGTTTTGATGTTTAGGTACGATCCAACCAAAGGATTTTTCTGCCAAGTTTTAAGTGACAAACAGAATAAATGCCTTGGAAAGAGCAAAGGTCGCCAGTATCCACCTATGGACAACGAGTCTGAGCAGCACATGCGGACATTCTACCGCAAACATAATGCCAACTTGGCCAAACTCCTTCCCAGCCTTGATACAGAGATTCCTGAGTGGCTTCAGAATGAACTGAAAGAAGGTGATGTGAAAGACTGAGTGTACTATAGTTATTTGTTGATTACAAAACGCTGTGACTACTGCAGTATATGTGTATAGGGACAATTCTGGTCTGTCCAGTTAGAGCCATATAAACTTCTTTTTTGTTCCTATATTGAGGAGAGGGCATCACACCTATTTTTGCATCTCAGAGTACAGCGTGTCTGACTTTGCCATGCTTTTGTGTCAGGTTCACTTCTAGACACATTCCATCCATAATAGTGGGCTCTGTCTACTCATGGGTGGGTTTTCTTTCCTAACAAGTTTGTCATGGCAGCAGACTTACTGCCTACTCTTTGCTAATTCCAACTGGAATGGGAGTTGTAATGTTCACAACTTGCACACATGACCTCCAGTTTTTCACCCTTATCCAAGAATGGTAAGTTTCCACTCAGGGGGACGTGTAATATCATTAGATATGATTAATTAATGGGGAAATTTCCCAACCCTATGCTGAGATAGAACTCTCTACCTCTCAAGGCAAACACTAATCTCTCAACTAGGGCATTCCTGGCCAAATTAACTAAATGTCGTAAGCTTCCTAAAGTGTTTAAACATAATAGTTATGGCATACTTCTTGCAGTGGCAGGCTTGTGAACTTTGAAATTTTTTTGTTATTTATGAGTAAGAGACTACGAAATTCCCTGAAATGTGACAAATAATAGCTTATGTCATTGATACAAAGCAGGCCATAATTTTGCCTTTATGTGTGCTGTGGTTTAGATTTTGTAATAAACATCGCATCTGTTGGATGAGGAGAAAACAAAGGTTTAAAGAGGCTAGAGGATTGACCTCATTGCACCGGGTTTTATCCCACATGGCTCAACCTATTTCCACAAGGTGGTCTGCCAAAAGTGTTGCACAAAGTGCGAACTTCGTAACTCCAGCGGTGTCCCCTAGGAGTCTCCGATAAAATTGCACTCCTGGTCTGAATGATGTAGGCCAGAATTGAACCCACAACTTCCAGTGTGCGAGGGCAGCTGCGTAACCTCTTCGCCACAGAGACTCCTTGGATGTGGAGAATTGAGATGCTGCTTCTGAAACCAAATCCAGCAGGAATATTGTATTCTGTTTTACAGACTGAAAAGAGTCTTGTATCCTTCCATGTGCATTTTGTTGTATATAACAGCAAGGGTTTATGTGTGTGTGAGAGTTAAATTGCTGCTATATATTTGTCTTGTGAATATTTGTTGTCGACAAGCTTCAATTTTGTTAGGTGAAAATAGGAAATATTAATACTGGATATAAGAGGCTTGTTTGAGCTGTTGTTGCTTCATCATTTGTTCTTTTTGAGTTTTTTTCAAGTCTAGTGTCTAGTGTCTGGTAGATTAACAAGTTATAATGTTGAAACTAACACGTTACCACAGCCTTCTCTCTATCTCTCTTTCTCGCTACCCCCCCCCCCCCCCCCCCCTTTCTCCCCCTCTCTTTCTCTTTCTTCCCACCACCCACCCACCCCACTCCCACACCCTCTTCTCATCTCTGCCTCTTAGAGCATGTGTACATTGATACACATGCACACTCACATAAACAGACATATACAAGAATGTTATAAGTTTATATTGTTGTTACATTAAGGGTACTACATACTAGGCCAGTACTTGTAACACATGCCTGCGTTCAGGTTAACTTTAATGCATTTGATAAACTAGACCTCACAGTTCTAGATAAATGCTATTTCTTTGACAGATTAACATGCTCCTGACAGAAATATCATGTGTTCACTGTGAATGTAAGCAGGTAGTTGTGATCCAGCAAATCATGGAACATTAATGAACAAATTACGACATGCTTGGAAGCAACAGATGTGGTTCTTGAGAGGAATGTTGCAAAAACCTTTGACTGCCAGAGTAACCAGCAATGATTACCTTGAAGAGGCTAATGAAACTAGAACATTATATATGACTATAAGGAAGCAACAAACAGCATTCTTTGGTCATGTGATGAGAGACATGGGGAATATAACATCATGACAACTGGAAAGATCGGGAAATGGCAGACCAAAGGAAATGATGTTGGATGGACCGAGATGATGGCATAGAGGAATATCAGCAGGAGTTGATCCAGAGCGCCAAGGACCAAGATCTGTGGAAAGACAGCTGGCAAGGTATATGATGATAAGTACCCCTGTTGCCTGGTAGGCATTTGCTGTATCCACTCATTTTCTCATTAACAGCATTGTGGCCACAGCTTGCCTGCCCCCTCTACTTGCCAGGAAAGTTGTAGGCACATGTTATAAAAGATAAAAAAGTGCTTTTATTTTGTTTTGAGAATTTGACATTCCGGACAGAATAGTTTCAGATTAATCTAGTTATTGTGGACATTTTCTCATATGATTAATCTCTCATTTTCCTGAGTGCAGACAATCATGTCTTGCAGTGTCATTAGTTAAGGTTCTTAATTTGTTACATGAATCAGGTTTTATAGCATCTTGCAGCCATATTTTTGTCAGTTTAGTTTCATTTATGAAAAAGTGTTTAATAAAATTATGTAAATGAGACATTCCTCAAATGGTTGACAAGACAAAGAGACATCATATTATTTGTGCTGAAAGTCAGTATTTGTTAGTGTAGATAGTGTGTGCTTGTTAAAAAAATGTACAATAAAACTGAAAAAATAGACATATGTATAGCCATAAAACGTCTTGAAAGTTTGGAGAGAACAATAATGGAGGGGTATATGCCTGGGTAGAGAGGAAGAGGAAGGCCAACGAGAAGATGGGGGCAGGATGTTGTGGATGATCTCCAGATGGGTGTATCGGACATACGACATCTTGCTTATGATCGAGAAGCTTTCTGGGGGGATGTTATGGGAGCGAGGATTCTGCAAAGGACATGCTACTGAATGAATGAATAGCCATGTTAAGTCGATAGACAGAGATCATAATGTATAATTAGCACTTTGTTATCTGCTTTTGGGTGTCTAGAAATATGACAACTTGGCCGTCAGTGGAGTCAAAGCATATTAGGAAAGCAAAGCAAATTAAATTGATCATGTCATATTATTTATGTCAGGACTTGAAATGTGGTTCTTATATCTAGACTTGCTATGCATTTATTTTCATGGTGTGCTAGTATTTTCATCATCATTATTTGCCATGCCGGTAAACATAGGCAATCATGGTTTGTCATCTCATGGAATCTCAGTAGTCTCATATCAGTCTGTGTTCATCTCCCCAATTGTTGTTTGAATAGGTCATCCAGTCTGTCTTCCTTTTTGTCCCTTTTCCTAATGGTGGAGGACATTACATCAGCAATACTGATATTTAATTAGGTTATGAATGTGGTTATTATATTCCCTGAATTAGTGTTTAGCAGTATCAGTGCATTAATAATTGCAGTGTACAGGTGTAGATTTTAT
The DNA here is from genome assembly GCA_014155875.1 of Cepaea nemoralis. Lineage (NCBI taxonomy): Eukaryota > Metazoa > Mollusca > Gastropoda > Stylommatophora > Helicidae > Cepaea > Cepaea nemoralis. The sequence continues at coordinate 41,209 of JACEFZ010003622.1, read as the reverse complement.
CTGTAGATTTTCTGAAATATATCCCTCAACATTTTGAGATAAGAGTCATAAGTTACAGTTTCAGAGTAGCTATGTGAAGGAGGGCTGAGAAGATAAATAGAGCAGTTAATTGTGTATTGTAGCATCCAAGGATGTTGTCCAGTGATGCATATCTGGAGCAGTGTTCTTCTTCATTGGTAAACGTTTGCCTCTATGCCATTTCAGCATTGATCATGAGCAGGACAGTGCACCTGGGGTCTTCACTGATCCCCCACAGTTTGTCTTGTAGGTGTGCTCCTGTGGACCAGGCCAGATTTCATTCCCTGTCTGTCAAATTATGGGAGGTCTTGTATTGTAGCACATACTCTGGTATTTGCTTTGGTGTTCCACAGCTGCTAGTGGCAGTGAACCCCATTGACAAAGATGTGGTCAGAGTCCACAGTATCATATTCTGAGTTTGAAAATCCTCCCCTGCAGATTTCTGCCTAGGTTGTTGATGCTCGGATACACGCTCTGGTTTGTAATCTTTATTTTGCTGTCTCCAATCCATGTGTTCTGATTCTGTGCTTTTCCAAGGATTGTCGTTTTGCACATAAGTTTCTGAATAATTACCACTCTCCACCTTCACCCTCTCTCTCTCTCTCTCTCTCTCTCTTTCTCTCCCTCCCTCCCTCTCTCTCTCTCTCACTCACTCACTCTCTCACTCACTCACTCACTCAGTATTGCTTTCATGTGGGTTTGATAACTTCCTGAAGCCTGGAAGTGTGCTGGCGAAGGCTTTAGTCACAACATCCATTATGTTTCTTGTGATTATGCTGTAGTAAAGCTTACCATTTACTTACCGTTTTTTTGTGTGATTCATTCACCTGAGGCGTAGAATGCAGTGCTGCTGTAGTCACAACTAGTAACACAACAATGAATGCAGTGATGCTGTAGTCACAACTAGTAACACAACAATGAATGCCGTGCTGCTGTAGTCACAACTAGTAACACAACAATGAATGCAGTGATGCTGTAGTCACACCTAGTAACACAATGAATGCAGTGCTGCTGTAGTCACAACTAGTAACACAACAATGAATGCAGTGATGCTGTAGTCACAACTAGTAACACAATGAATGCAGTGCTGCTGTAGTCACAACTAGTAACACAACAATGAATGCAGTGCTGCTGTAGTCACAGCTAGTAACACAACAATGAATGCAGTGCTGCTGTAGTCACAACTAGTAACACAATGAATGCAGTGCTGCTGTAGTCACAACTAGTAACACAACAATGAATGCAGTGCTGCTGTAGTCACAACTAGTAACACAACAATGAATGCAGTGCTGCTGTAGTCACAACTAGTAACACAACAATGAATGCAGTGCTGCTGTAGTCACAGCTAGTAACACAACAATGAATGCAGTGCTGCTGTAGTCACAGCTAGTAACACAACAATGAATGCAGTGATGCTGTAGTCACAACTAGTAACACAACAATGAATGCAGTGATGCTGTAGTCACAACTAGTAACACAACAATGAATGCAGTGATGCTGTAGTCACAGCTAGTAACACAACAATGAATGCAGTGATGCTGTAGTCACAGCTAGTAACACAACAATGAATGCAGTGATGCTGTAGTCACAACTAGTAACACAACAATGAATGCAGTGCTGCTGTAGTCACAACTAGTAACACAATGAATGCAGTGATGCTGTAGTCACAGCTAGTAACACAACAATGAATGCAGTGCTGCTGTAGTCACAGCTAGTAACACAACAATGAATGCAGTGCTGCTGTAGTCACAACAGCAGTGGTACCACAACATCTAGCTTAAGAATGGAGGTGGAGGCGGTCAGTGCAGCTTTCCGCTGGATGGAGAGCACGATACATACACACATCATGATTGTAACTGACTCAGAAAGCATGCTGAGGAGGGTGAGGACAGGCAGGCTTTGGGCAGAGTGGCTTGCTTTGCTTCGGAGGTGACAAGCATCGCCTGGATCTTTTCTCCGGGGCATGTCAGTGTGCTGGGGAATGAACCGGCAGACAGATTGGCTGGCTCTGCAAAACTTGGTGGAGTACTGATGCATGACAAGGCAGACATGGCTGCGGCCCTGTGGGAGCACGTGCACACCTTAGAGGAGCAAATGGATCACCATAGTCTGGCAAGAATGAGGCAGCGAGGAGTGATGACGGGATCTGGCCGACGCTTGACGCTCAGAGGAAAGGCAAGACGGACATATAATCAGATTGCTACTGGAACTATTGGTGTTGGAACTCTTCGCTGCCTGCTGAGGATGGGGGATGGAGCACTTATGGGAATGCCCCGAATGCTGTGATGTCGGTTCCTAAATCAATCAATCACAACAGCAGTTGATCTTAATAGGTGGTCTGGTGCAGCAACTTGGTCCTGAAGCATTGACCAGGCTTGAATATTCCATTTACTTCTCAGTATTTCTGTAAAAATGCAACAATGGCAACATTTACCCCAGGATCCTATCTTTTTAATCGTTAATTTCCTTGTTGGGACCAGATTTGTGGTACCACATATCTGGTATACCACAAGAGAATTAGAAGTAGAGGCATATTAGATTTCATATAGATTTTTGTAATGAAGGTTTACTAAGTAAAGTACATGCTTAGTTTCTCACTTGTGTGTGAAGACTAATAGATTAGTTCTATAGTATTATCCTTGAGTGAATTTCTTTAGTGTTTGTGTGTTTGAGAGAGTGGTGGTGGTTGTGGGAAAGATGAGAAAATAAAATGGCGAGAAAGATGTGTGTCTTTAAATGTTTCCTTATTAATGCATAAATGTGGCACAAATAGCAAACAAGTTACTGTTAGATCTGCTTTTTATTGTTTGTACAAACTTCCTGTCAGTATTTAGGATATTTGTTTGCCAAGTGTGCTTGCTTTGCAAGAATTGTACGAGAAAGTTTTCTTTATTTAATTACTAAGCTGAATTTGCTACATGAAATGTCTGTGCTAACTTAATGTTTTTGTTATAGTGTTGCTCATGGGTATTTTGATATTTTCATTATGTAGACTAGCTTATTTATAGAATCAGAGTGGAGTATACACACATGAGTGCAATAATTCTTGTATTTTTTGGACTCGAGTGGGACATTAGTCAAGATGTCTTTGCATTAGAAATGTTCTTGAAGTTGGTATATTAGTAGTGTATTGTTAGTTTTCTGTTATTAAATTAACTTGTAAGCGTTATATGCAATAAGTCTTCGTTTGAAGTTTAAAAAAAAAGAATTCTTGTATCCGAGCCAACAAATACCTGAAGAAGTTGGATATGTCGGCCAAAAGGTGAAAATATCGCAGCTCTGCTGTAAACAGGCACAACGCAATTACATCTAAAACAACATTCCGGTCGAACGCCGAATAAAAAGAATTCTTGCTTGTTTCTTAGAATAGTTTTTTAACATATTGAAGCCTTAGATATGTGGTTTTATTGAAGAACGCTGACATTGATTGGAAAGCCAAAATGAGCGAAACTGGGCATTTTCAGGGAGGCTAAGTCGCAAAGACACCTTATCACAAACATCGGAAAGAGGCAGTAATACGTTTTTGGCCTCATTAAGAGAAGACAAAAACTAGAACATGTTGTCAGACTGGAAAGATTTGTGGAAAGAGAGATAGAGGAAGACAGCAAGAGAATATTCTTGACAGTCTTGTGTCATGGCTGAGAAGAAAGTCAGCACAGGAATTGATCTATACTGTCAAAGATCGCAATTTGTGGAGAAGCAGTATCGCCCATGCCAGTCGGCAAGGCACTTGATGATGATGATGATGATGATGATGATGATGATGATGATGATAAACTGTTAGCTGGGAAGTCATGGAGTACAGTGGCTAGCATATTTTCCTGCTGGCCCTGTGATCATGTGTTCAAATTGCCAATCGAGGCAGTGATTTTTAAGAAAATTCACCTGGCTCCCAGCTTCAAAGAAGCAAAAATAGCCGTCGTGATATTGATCCCATCATCCACTGAGTAGCTGATTGGTCCATACAACTTGCACTAGCACCATATACCCAATAAGTCTCAATGCATGGAAATGGATCATTTATTTTACTTCTTTTTTTGGGGGGCTTTTATTTTTTTGCTTTTAGCTGACACTCAATATTCAATATAATATTTTGTTATAAGAAGAAAGTAAACATAAATACATTTAATAGATGGATCTAAATAATAGAACATAGATTTTAAGTCTAATAATGAAAACGGTAACGGACTCTGTGTTCTTGCCATTGTTGCATTTTAGGGACTTCGTTCGAGTCCATTACCCTTAGTGACCAAATGGCACTAGGTGTTTGTTTGTTTTTCCATAAAAAATGATGACCATTCACTTCATCCAGTGGGGTTGAAAGTTTGGAGCCGTGAGTTCTAAGATGCCTGGTAAGGCCTATTTTGTCTCGAAATGTTCTTTGACAATGTGGGCAAAGAATGCTTGACGTTCCAGGATGAGGATCTCCTGCAGTGGTTTTTCTGTCCAGCCTTTTTTTCACAGCTTTTGCAGTCCTGTTTGCTTCACAAGTGACTGCACCTTTGCATAATGATGTACGCCACGAATTTCGGTCTTTGGCAGCAGTCTCCCAGGTGTCGTGATGGAACTCCAAAAGCTTTTAGTGAGATCTTCAGAGTGTCTTTAAAGTGTTTCCTCTGACCGCCTTCGGAGCATTTACCACAACACAGCTCACCGTAAAAAAATTTGTTTAGGGAGCCTGTGATCTGGCATGCGAGTCAAGTGACGAGCCCAGCAAATCTGATTCTTCATTAGTAGAGTGTGGATACTGGGCATGGACGCTCTTTCTAGGACTTCAGTGTCTGGGAATCTTGTCTTGCTATTTAATCTTCAATAGCTTCCTAAGGCAGACTGTGTGGAAGTGCTTTAATATCCGAGAGTGTTGCTGGTAAACAGTCCAGGTTTCACAAGCATATAGCAGTGTGGATCTTACCAGCCATCTTAGAACGCATGGATCCATACTTTCAACCCCACTGGATGAAATTAATGGTCATCATCATTCTTGATGGACAAACAAACAAAGACCTAGTGCTGATGTGGTTGGCATCATGCCTGCCTCCTTACCTCCCAGAACAGTTTCTGGTAGTTTGTATATAAGGTAGGGTTGACCTAGAACCACGTAAATAAAAGTAAGAAAATAAAATCAAAGTTTCCACACTTGAGGTGTATTGGATCAATGATGCTAGCCCCCATATTTTTATCGACCAATTGGCACTCAGATGGGGGTGTGGTCAGTATGATACCTGCCGCCTTTTCTTCCTAGAACATTTCCTAGTACCCATTTTCGGTTGGGTCAGCCTGGGAGCTGAGGCCAATTTTTTAAATTTCACCTCATGGGGATTTGAACATATGTACTCTAGGCTGGCAGGTAGTATGTTGATCTAAAATAATTTAGCTGTTGTGTGTGTCATGACACATGACTTATATTTGTATGTAAGTCAGACGTGACAAGAGTCGGGGATTGACACAGCAACTTGATAGGAAGATGTCACAGAACGTACTATGAGTCATCACAAGATGAAAGCAGACCACTACAACAGGCAGAGGCGGGAAATGAACCTATTGGAAGGTACACCAGGTTGTGCAGCAGGTCTTGTTGTTTCAAGTGGCATCATCTATTCATGGTCACAATGGAAAAAGGAAGGTGTTAAATATTTGTTGTATAGTTTGAGGGGAGAGAGGAGGGGGTGGGCGAGGATGTGAATAAGATAGTGAGGGGGGAGGGGGAAGGTTGCCTCTAGTATTTCAGGGATATATCATCATTGAGAACCTAAAACTCAATATGCAGACACCATCCCCATTTGACTTCATTAATTGAATTCATTGTGAACTGCTGAAAAATGTAAGTAAACCACTCCATATCACATATTCACAGTTTGAAAGAGGTTCACTACAAGTTCCATGCAAAGATTGTATGGGGCTGATTGAGGGAGAAAAGGCAGCATGTGGTTACACAAGTGTGTGGAAGGTTATGGAAATATGACAAAATCGCTCAAAAGAGTAAACCACATATCAAATATATGGGTCTGGTTTATAATTGAATTAAACAGAGTTAGTAGGCTGGTGATTGAAATATGAATGATAGATGGTAGAGACAGTGCTTGTATGGTCGAGGTCATGGGGTTTGATTCTCTGTGAGGAATCGCTGATCTTGATTTAGGGAATAAGACAATATGTTTATGTAATTGTGTCTGACCAAAGCAAGACCATAAACCCTAGTGTAGAAGAGGAAATACTGACTAAACTAATCATCATCATGTTTCATGCGAACACCAGAGTCATAGATCAGCTCAGTGTTCTTGTCTCGACCATACCAAATGTGGCCAAGCCTTTCAGGTATTTACTTCTCTGCCTTCCCCCTTGTTCTCTTCCCCTTGATCTTGCCAGTTGTCACCAAAATATTATGACTGTCTACATCTAATTTCTGTAATCACTTTACGGTTTTTATTTGTTTCTTGTAGGACTTGGTCATTAGTTTTTCTATCTGTCCATGGTATTATTGAATGCATTTTCCTCAGAAACCACATTTCGACAGCCATCAGATGTTTTTCAGCCTGTTTGCTCATTGTCCACACTTCACATGCATACAAAAGTACAGGTTCTATGTAGCACCTCACTTTTTTCTCTCATTGCAAATGACATCCATTTATTTGTCAGTATGTTTTCCATCCTGCAAAAGGTATCCATTTATTGGTCAGTATGTTTTCCTTCTTGCAAAAGGCTACCTTTGCCATGGCAATTCTTGTTATCGTTCTTCTGTGTTCATCCAGAGTTTATTTTTCGGACGTGGTTCATTGGTTTTGAAGCCGGACGTGTAACTTCCCAAAGAGGCGACTATTGTTTGGTGCCAGGTCCGGACTGTAAAGTGTTAAACATTCAAAACAGTGTATTCCTTTAATAAATTTAAATACATATGCCATAAATAAAATATTGCACGATTTATTGCCTGGCATATTTCACTTCATCTCATCAGGTGCATACTGGAGAGGTATATACCTTGTTATGTGAAAAATGAATTATACTGTGGCTGAAATATGATGCACATCGACAATGACATGCAGATGTGTAGAACGTTACATCCAGTGAAGTCTAAGACTTGGCAGGAAGTCCTGCTGTGTACATAGTAATGGCTGGAATCGACTAATACAGTGGTTTTCAACCAGTGGGGAATTTTAGGGTTTCCAGGGGGTGGGGGGGAAATTAAGATTATTTCAAGATCGTATTAATACAAGAACTGATTACTTGATATTGTTTTTCCCTTCATACTTTACGGTTCTGTACGTCTCACCCTTCTGAAATTCATTTTATAACGTAAGTAGACCCACAAATCACATTTTATGTAGACGTCTAGATTTGTTTTAGTATGTGCTATTCAATTTAGTTTCCATTATTGCGTATACTGTGTAAGGGTGGGGGGAATTTATAGGGAGGAAATACGAATGGGGAGGAATGACGTTCTGAAAATATGGTGAAGGGGGGCACAGGCCAAAAAAGGTTGAGAACCACTGGACATGCATAATGCTTCAATATATTTGAGCATTTATTATTTATAGAAAACAGTATACAAAATGCAGATTTCTTATTGACTGTGTGGTTACGTCTTAGAAAATTTTCCTTGATGGCCGAATTCGACGTTTTATGACCTGTTGACTGCACAGGGATTCCTGACAAATGATGAACTCTCTTTTCCACCCACACTGGTATATTTCCGGCTACTGGATTTGCTAATTGTCTTTCCGTTCTATCTATGTAATTCGCTTGGCACTCACACTGGAATTGATAAATACAGTTTGATTTGGTGTTCGGAGACTATGGTGAAGAGTTGGTTGACAGTCATCAAGTTGAACTGTTTGTATCCCAGGAAGGTTAACCCGGTCAACAAATGCCCGCAGAAGTCGGATGTGTCGGCCTAACGGCGCAAGAATGCAGTTCTGCTGTAAACAGGCACAATGCAATCACGTCCGAAAAAAAAAAAAAAACTCCGGATGAACGCAGAAGAAGAAGAAGAAGAACTGTTTGTATAAAGCCTTTGTGTGAGCCAAAGTGGTAATGCACATAATTATGCAGGAGAATGGTGCCCTTGTTGAGCATTCCAAGTCTTTCATGTTCGATCAACCTCTGAAGCTACTTTATCTTTTCAGTCATCGTTGCCATAAATTCGATCAGCAAAATTCCTTTGCAGTCTAGTCCAGTATAGCTATATTTTTCAGTAAGAAGATATTTGTTTTAATGTCTGATTATTGTTTGGAGACCAATTGTCCATCCAGTGATTGGATTGCTCTTTCATTTCTGAATTCATGAACTACCTATTCGTGAACTAACTCCAATTGTTCCTAATTATTTTTCTGGCCAGAAATTCTTCCTTATTTTTCTGTGTGATCATTAATTCCACTGACTTTTTTTTAGGTAGATACCACTGGCACACGCGTTTCATTCTTGAAAAGTTTGGCTGTATCATATTTTCCACAAAGATGCATGCTTGTAATGTTAGTCATTATTATATGTTCTGTAGAGATGCATATTTGTGTGGTTATTCATTATCATATGTTCTATAAAGATGCATATATGTGTGTGGTTAGTCACTACCATATGTTCCATAAAGATGCATTCTCATGTGGTTAGTCATTAGCATGTTCCATAAAGGTATGTTCTTGTGTGGTCAGTCATCATCAAATGTTCTATAAAAGTGCAAATGTGTGTGGTTAGTCATCATGTTCTATAAAGATTCATTCTCGTGTGGTTAGTCTTTATCATATGTTCTATAATGATCCATTCTTATGTGGTCAGTCATGATCATATTTTCTATAATTAAACATATTTGTAAAGTTAGTCAATGTTATGTTTATCATAACATAGACTTGTAAAATATTTTTCATAATGATACATACTTGTTAGTCTTTATTATATATTCCATAATGATACATACTTGTAAATTAGTCTTTATCTTATGTTCCATAATGATACATACTTGTAAGTTAGTCTTTATCATATGATAATGATACTACATTGATACGTACTTGTAAGGTTAGTCATTGTCATACTTTCCATCATGATACATATTTGTAAAGGTAGTCATTTTCGTGTTCCATAATGATACATGTACAGTTAATCATTGTCATATTTTCCATAACGTACATACTTGTAAGAGTAGTCGTTATCATTATTTTCCATTGTGGTACATACTTGTAAGGTTGAGGTTATATTTTCCACAATGGTAAAATCTTGTAAAGTTAGTCATCATATTTTCCATAACAAGGTATATTTATAAGGTTGGCCATAATTTTGTTTCCGTTAAGATGCACACTAATAAAGTTAGTTTATATCATGTTTCCCATAAAGATGCATGCCTGTAGAGTTAGTCAGCATCATATTTTCCGTAACAATAGTATTTATTATATTTACACATTTGTCATTTTGTGATATATTAGTTCATAATCACTAATACCTCAGCAAAGTGGATTGTAAATAGCTGAAATATTTGATTGTATTAATGCTGTGTGTGTTTTGAATGCATTAATGGTGCTATGTGTTTGTTGATTGCTGTTAATAGGTGTTGTGGTGTGTCCGCTAAGATTATTATTGATCATAGGCTTTGCTTATATGGTCACTGTTGAATATTTCAGGAATTGTCAATGTTTATGTCATGCTGAATCAGTTTCATTTTCATGTCTTGCTACTGCTGGCATTGTCTGTGTTAAAGATATTGCATTTCCCAGCATTATTTCTTAGTGGATAGGAGCTATTGCCTTGTTTTAATTTTCCCCTGGTTATGTGTATATTTAAATATGTTCTGCCATTTACTGCCTGTTCTTGCACAAAACTGTTAGTGTTTTCTATTGTGCTGTAATCAAACATGTTTTCTGTTGTGCTGTAATCAAACATGTTTTCTTTTGTGTTGCTCTAATCAAACTAAATCTGATGAATTTATTGACTGTATTCCTATAAACTGTGTGGTTTTCCATATTTCCATTTTTGATTATACATCTTGTTATGTTAAAGGTTTGCTAGTAATTTAAAAGTCATAGACACTTTCTGTTGTCAGTGCACGTTTTTGACAATTTACTTTGTGTAATGTATATGCACGATCTGTTCTGCAAATTAAAGTGAATAATGTGTTTAATATGATTATGTAAGATGTAATGTAATAAAAAAATAAACTGAACGCCGTCTGTTTCTGTCCACAAATAGAAGCATGGTGTGGTTGAATAATCATTTGCCTGCTATTAAATGTGTGAGTCTCCTCTCTTGGTTGGTGTATGTGAGCATTGATATTGTGCTTCTGTGATGTCTCTTTGCCCTCATAACTCCATGAGTCTAAGACTGATGTTTGCCCTCGTGAGTCCGTGTATTTCATGGCCTTCCCATTGTTCTCAAACTAGTACATTTTCACTTGTAGATAGGAATGAAAGAGACAAAACATGATGTTACACATATTATTATTATACATTGCTAAATAAGTTTGTCATATCACGACAGTTGACACACAGATGTCTTAAGAATATTCTTTGTAACATTCAGTAAGTTATGGCATTTTCTCACACATAGTATTTAGAGTGAATGTTTCAGGTGCCATGTGACAGAAGATATTTGCAGCATTTACTAAGTTAATATAATTACATATTACTTACTAATCCCAGCAGATGTTGCTTGTATGTTATTAATTCTAATATGTGAATGTATAAAGACATTATTCAGTTAACTGGCAGCATAGTATATAATTTTCATAATCTGGTTTTGCTAAAACCTAGCAGCAGATATTTGTTTTTACAGCAAGGAGTGCTATTTCTTTAGTAAAAGTGTAAGTACAATAATCGCCATTTACATGGGATTAAGGCATTTTAGAGGTATGTGCTAGGCTCGTGTTTTCAGTGACTACTTTGTATTGCTGTGCTACTGATACATAGTATCATAATGGCTGCCTTAATTTCCCTTGATGTCTCCTTACTACTCAAATGAGCTTGAGTTGGGTCCAGAGCCATACCGGTTAGTGTAAAAATCCATTTTCTGCTAGGGTTTTAAACCAGTCTACATGCTGGTTAGCCAGGAGACTTGACTATTGACCTATAGTATTTATAATAAACGAACAATAATAAAAATACTGTAAATAGTATGAATATATGAAGGTGGTTGCTATCATTTGCCAAACAAATTAGTGTAACATTTAATTAGGGGACTTCAAAAACAAAAGAAACATAAGGATGAAACATTTCAACTAAAGTCATTATTTACAGAATGTTTTGATCATTAGAGCGAAGCATGAGTCAAAACTTTTGATTTTTAATGGCTCTCATTTATCTAGCTTCAGAATTACATTCTGTGTTAATTTGTTTTTTTACTACAGCATTATCAGAATTCTCATATTCTTTGCAATTACCGTGAAATAATGTTCAATAAACAGGAGTTAGCATACCTTCATTTGTATTAACATTAACTAATTAGTTTGTTGTGTTCTTTACCTTCAAGCACCTTGCCAGATGACTTAGGCAGTGTTGTCTATCAGTAACCTTTGTTCTTCATTACCATAAACTGATACATCTGCTGATATCTTTCAATGCTATAAAGCCAGGCTGTACACTCTTCTCTGTAAAAAGTAACAACCGTAAAGGACAATTATTCATGCCTATTCTCTGTAATTTCTTTATTTCATTTATGTGAAAAAGGGATCTGCGGCTGCGGAACTAATACTGTAGTCCAAATAAAAACAAAAAGACATGACTGAGAGGCTCGTTGATTGGAAAAACACATTCTGATGCAGGCAAACACTTCACCAAAGTCTATTAACGAACAAGACAAACACAAGAATACTTTGTGTTTTTAATTAGGATTATTTCTTTTACCAAGAATCTTGTTGCCGCTATGAATTCCAATGATTTCCTTTCTATGATATGGCCAAAGAATGTCAATTGTTTTCTTTTGATGTCTGTGATGACTTTTGTTTTGTCTTGATTACAGTGGGCAATGCTAGAATGAACATAATTGGTTCTAGTACCTCATTCATTACACCTTGTGTTTATTGTACACACATTTAAATATATAAATAGAGGTAATCTATTCTAGGCTCACTGTCTACAGAAGATTAATCCAACACATGCATTTAAAAAGAAAGTTACAGTACAGACATTTTAAATGCATAAACAATTTTTCCCTGGTGAAAATGTAGTTAAACTTTTCATAATTAAAACATCTTTAAAAATCACATAGAGATATAATGGAAGGAGTCATCGCTCCATCTGATCTCTGGTAACAATTTTGTTGAAGGTACATCCGTTGGTAGATGTTTCTTAAACTTCTTCAATCCGTTCCAGGGTTTATTGGTTTAACCTGGAATTTTGGACTCCAAAAGCTGGCACTCGAGGCTTCATTATTATGATTAAGGCAAATGTCCTCAGCTGCAATATCTAGTTAATGATTTTTCATAATCTTGGACAGTTTATTTTATTTCTGCAAGAGAACACCTATTTAAGGCGCTCAGCTTAAATGCTGGGACTGTTGTCCTCAGCCTCTTTGTCCCCGAAAGCTAACTTCTGCTTCAGAGTCTCTGCCTGTTCATTGTGAAAGACTACAGCTCCTCACATCACAGCTCCTTCCTGTTGTCTTCCACAAACTCCTCCATGTGTTCCGCTTTAATCTTCCAACTATCGGAACTGCCCAGACACATGGTTTCCTACACAACAGGCACTTCCTCCAGCCACAGTACCTAACAGTTGTTATCCAGATGGAAAAATTACACCTGATCACCCGAGTTAAAATTCATGGTAACATCTGTGTTCCTTGTTACATCCTAATTCTATTGATAACAAAGTGTTTGTTGCAGCAAATGTTTATTTTTGGATAGTTTGTGGTAGTATTCCCGACCATACTCACACTGGCTATCTTTTATATTTTTCACATGTGATGTAAAACCACATCTCTATTGCTTAAAGAAACCAAAGCTTCTATGAGTTAACACAATCAAATATGTACTGCAAGTTATTGCACATCTTATATCATGCACCTTTCAACTTGTCCACCACACCTTTCAACTTGTCCACCTCAGCTTTCAACTTGTCGACCGCAGCTTTCAACTCGTCGACCGCAGCTTTCAGCTCGTCCACCGCAGCTTTCAGCTTGTCCACTTCAGCTTTCAACTTGTCCACTGCAGCACCCTTGGGGAGCCATGACTGATGGTCAGAGGTGTCATACATGGACATTGTTTTTTTTTTTTTCATATTTAACTGCAAACTAAAATAAGTGCAGTTGTCCTTTGTAGTGTTTTTATCACTTATCCTTTAGGAGAAAACTGCCCTGCAGAAAGAATGTAGTTAGTCAGGGAAGCCACAGACTCTGAAAGGTCGAAAACTGTGCCAGTCTGATATATATGATGTTTCTTATTTAGTAAGTTACAAACATTTATTGTCCTGGGAGACCATAGCTATGAGAAGGCAGATTTAAGGTTGTTCTGTGCGATACTTTTAGCATGCTGCCCTGCAGAAGGAGACCAAGCTAGTTAGTTAGTTAGTTAGTTAGTCACAGTTACAACTTCACAGCAACGGGTCATCCCCATTATGCTCCGTTCCTGTGCCAGTGAATATCACACAAAACGCTCCCCACTGCCCAATGTGATAAGTGGAAATGACAGGAGTCTCGTCAAACAACAGCCCGCACAGATACACTGCATAATGCCGCCACCAGAATGTCAACACACTAGTCCCCCACGAAACACCCTGTTCATCTCTGATGGAATCGGCAGTCATTTTCCTATCTGAATGTTTCCTAGATGTTCACCCACACAGTCCACGAAAATACAGTTCATCGCTGATGGCAGTGGCAGTCAACCAGAAGCCCAGCAGCCACGCATTTCTGCATAAGGCAAAAACCGGTCAACTCTGGGACATAGCCACCTGCCATCACTCTGAACATGCAGTCACATTCCAAAAAACCTCAGGCAGATTCAAAAGCATTTTACACGAAACCTCAGTGTCGTGCCACGCACTCACTCAGTAGCAGGGTGACTGGAACCATCAAGCCTCCTTAGTTGCCTCTTATGACATGCATGGTAGGCTACAGTGTTGCTATTCTTTGCTTCCCTTATGGGCCCCGGCAACACACGGGAGAGGAGACAGAACAGTTGTTTTCTGCCAAGAGGAGACCAAGCCATGTGGGATAAGACCCAGTGCAATGGAGTCAATCCTCTGACCTGTAATCCCCCTTTTTAATCTCTCTTGTTGGTTTGTTTTTCATATTCTTAAAATCGTTTGCAAATCAATGTGAAATTATGCTCCATCTTGCCACCCTTGTTATGTGTACTTTGACTGTGACACAGCCTGTAGGAGTGTACATATCGTGAACCTGAGAGCTACCTCTGGAGTCAAGAGTTCGCCTGATGGCGAGGGACACTGGTAATAGGGAAAGCTAGCCCACATGCAAAAATCTGTCCAGTGTGGACTACGCTTGAGTTCACAGCGGGTGAACAAAAAGATGATGATGATGATGATGAAACCGAGACTTTTGATTCATTTTCCTCTTATGCCAACCTACAATACAGAACAGGCTCCATTTTAGGCTCTCAGTTTACAGCAGATTAATCTAACACAACCATTTAAACAAAAATGATAATACAGATATTTTAAAAGTATGAACAATGTTTTCCTGGTGAAAACTGTAATTGAACTTTTCATAGTAAAAACACCTTTAAAATCACATAAAGATAGAAGGGGAGGATTCATCACTGTTACTTATCTCAAATAACTATTTTGCTGAGATATATCCTTGAAAAGTGTTTATATAACTTTTTGAAACCACTCTAGGATTTATTGTTTTAACCTGGATGTTTGGACCTCCAAAAGTGGGCAGTCAAGGCATCATTAATATCATTAAGGCAAATTTCAACAGCTGCAATATCTAGGAATTGATCTTTCTTAAGATTATTTCAAGACGCGTTAATACAAGAACTGATTGCTTGATATTGTTTTTCCCTTCATACTTTACGGTTCTGTACATCTCACCATTCTAAAATTCATTTTATAAAGTAAGTAGACCCACAAATCACGTTTTATGTGGACGTCTAGACTTGTTTTAGTATGTGCGATTAATGTTAGCTTCCATTATTACGTATACTGTGTAGGGGGGGGGGGATTATTAGGGAGGAAATACGAAAGGGGGGGGGGATGACGTTCTGAAAATATAGTGAAGGGGGGCACGGGCAAATCTTTAGGTAGGAAATCCGAAAGGGGGGGGGGGGGGGGAATGACATTCTAAAAATATGGTGAAGGGGGGCACGGGCCAAAAAAGGTTGAGAACCACTGTTATAGACCAATCGGTACTCGATGGGTGATGTGGTAAATATATGCTAGCTGCCTTTACTTCCCTGAACATTTCCTGATACCAATTCCAGGCTGGCTAAATATCTGAGCCAAGGTACATTTTTACAATAATCCCCATCTCAATTGAGATTCAAACAATTGGCCAGCAGGCTAACCACCGCACCACTGCAGCTCCACTTTACCTTTATATATAAGAAAATACATTTTGCAATTAAATTATGTACAGCTGAAATGCAGAATAGTTAAGTAAACTTTCTAATGAAAGTTAATAGCAAGGCAGTATTGTAAGGTAAATATTCTAATGAAAATTAAAAGCAGTGCAGAATAGTTATGTAAACATTCTAATGAAAATTGATAGCAAGGCAGAAAAGCATAAGTTAAACTATTGTCTTGTGTTAATGTTTGATCACGCTGCCAGTTGCAGACATGTATGATCACATTAGCGGAATCAAATGAACTTGAATGTATTGTTTTTTATATGCATTCTTGCGGTGGTTTATGTATTTTGTGATGAAACCTATTTCTTGGTTGAATAATTTTGTATTTCTGTATCTTGTAAATGTTGGCATTTGTTTTTGTAAGTTTCACTGGTTACCTGTGGTGAAAATAAAGTGCATTGTGAATTCATTCATAGGTGCAAGAATGGCTAACATTCATTCACATAACAGAGAAAATTACTTTGACCTATATTCGCTCCATTTGAGGACACAAACTATGATGTCAACAAGCTCAAGTTGACTGCTGCTTTCTGTAAATATATTCAGGTTGATATCTGCAGATGTCGAATAGGAATTCATTTATGAATTGCTTTTACTTTTCTTCAGTCAGTATTGTAGCAAAGGGGTTATGAGTCTGAGTCACAATCCCGCATACCACTTTTGAAACACAGCTGCACATGATTTAGAAGCAGACAGCCTGGCACTAATTTTAATGCAATGGTATGAGTGTTGGTTGTTCAGAAAGCAGTGGCAAACTACTGAACATAAACTTGCTTAGTAAATCACAAACAACCAAAAAATTCTGGGGTTGACTCCGACGTCCTGTAAAGGACATGCAACTAACTCTCTGTTTAAAAGCTGTTCTTCTTCCATCCATCCCTCAACAGAGTAGAGGCCCTTGACTAACTCAAGGCATGCCTTCTCTTATCTTTTCTTCTTATCTCCTGCAACTCCCCCCATTGTTGTCTCCCTGTCTAATTCACTTCTCTGTGAGTTTTTACATCACCCTCTATTTCTGTAGTCCTGTGGGTTCTACTTATACTATTGTCAGGTTTTCTCAAAGCCTGTCCTATCTTTCTGCTTATACTATTACCAGGTTTTCTCAATGTGTGTCCTATCTCTCTACTTATACTATTATCAGGTTTTCTCAATGCATGTCCTATTTACTTATATTATCAGATTTTCTCAATGCATGTCCTATCTGTCTACTTATATTATCAGATTTTCTCAATGCTTGTCCTATCCAGTGACAGTGTCTTTTCCGCACCTCTTCATTCTCATGAGATTGTTTAGTTTTCTCCATACGTTCTGCATGAGTTATTCTGTCATGTTATTACGATTAGGTTTGATTTAAACAGTTCCAGTTTCACTATTGTTTAAATCTGCGTTTTTATTGTCCTATTCTTGCATTTTTTAAGGGTTTCGGACATTATTAATTCTTTAGGTTTTCATTCCCCTTTTCCGGGGACTTCTATATATGTTCTCTTAACCTGCTGCCAGCAGTTAGTTGTTTACTAACTGTTGCAGGACCTGGTGATTATTAGAAACCGCAGCCATAAATTGTTGATTAGTTTCTTGATTTCTTCAGTACCCCACATTGTTTAGATGTCCATGATTATAAGATGTCATGTTGAGTTTCACTTTGTTACCTATGAGGACGAGTGATCTGAATCTACATCTGTACTTCTAAACAGCCGGTCTCTGTGGCGATGATGTTACGGATGAGATTCATAATGCCACTTACCCGCGTTCGAAACACAGCAGCGACCAATTTGGTGGCAGACCGTGTCGCACTGGTTTTAATGTGTTGGTATAGGAGCCGGTTGTTCAGATATCCAAGACAAACTACTGAACGTAAAAACTTGCCAATACATCAACAACAGCAGTAAAATGCTGTTGTTGACTGCAGTGTCCTGTAAAGGATATGCAGCTTTTTAAAAAAATTTCTAATTACGCGTATGTCATATAGAGATGGCCTAAATGTCTTTTTAAAACATATGACCAATTTGATTTTCTGTAGCGCGGTCTGATGATAGTCAAATTGTTTTATGTATTCTTTTATGTGAAAATACACTTCCTCCTATGACATATTGATTCACTGCACAAAAATTGGTGAATAATTTTCCATTTTCATTTATTATCTCGGGGTAATCGGAACATATGCCCCAGTAAACCACATCTCTGTTTCCTTGATTCTTAATTATTTTGTGAAAATTGACAGCTAGATTTACACCCGGTGTTCTTAAATTAGAGGCCATGTCATCCCTCAAAGCACCTCAACATATCTGACACACACTTTCTTTGTACCGCAGGTATCAAATTATTATTTTTGGTGAATTGCATTTGAAATTCTAATTGATTGTTATGATGGGTTAGATTTGTTTTCTGTTGTCAGTGTTTTTCTGCCACTGTCTTTATTTTCATCACGTGTTTTTCTACAGCCTTTTCTGTGTTGTTGCCAAATCACATCTTGAAGTATTTCTGCATAAAAGGTCTTGTTAGTTTTTGCAGTATTAACACTTGTGATTCTTGTTTTTTCCTGACCAAGTGGCTAGAATGCCAGTCTCTCCTTCGGGAGACCTGGGTTCGATCTCTCGGTGAGGTGTTGGATTTTTTTCTGTCGGGGGCAAAAAGAAAATCCTAACCTGCACAGTTCACGGTGACTGCACTAGCCAGGTGGCCTTAATTCCTCAGGCTCAAAGACCCCACTGCCATACATCATAAGGTACTATATTGGCAGTAAATGACAGTTGACAGTTTTCATACTTGTGTTTTTTTTTAAATTTTTTGTGTGAACCAGAACGTGACAGTTTTGAATGATTTCAGAAGTATTGCAGATGTGCGTTTTCAATTTCATGTTAATTCAGTGTAGATCACAGTGTTGTGTTAATTATTCAGTGTCTAAAATGTTTGTGCTTGTTTCACAACTACAAGAAGTTATTTTTCATTGTCATTTTTATTTTTTGGTAAATGTATCACTGGCAAGTAGGTCTTTAATTACGAGGGGCAGTCAAACAGTTTTGCACTTTAGTATGAAGGAATCAAGGCACATACCTGGAAATTGGAGTCCTACTCTATGTATTCCGATGCTGTAGCTTAGTGCCAGTGAGCGTGTTTCACAATTCCCTGACGTCAAGGGTCTGAATAAGCCGCAGATGATTTTAAAACAGACCACTTTGCGTTGATTTTGATGGTATGAGCATTGGTTATTCAGAAAGCATTTGCAAACTATTGAACAAGAACATGTTCCTAGTAAATCACAAACAGCTAAAAAATACTGGGGTTGATTGCGTCCTGTAAAGGACATAAACTTTAAAGTATGTATTCACCTCTCAAGGCGATGCACTTCCCCCACCGCTTCAACACCAGTCTGATGCCTAGATTGTCGAACTTCCCTGTCTGCTCAAGGACAGTGTGCCGGCTTGTGGCACCATCGACATGGCTCAGCATTGCGGGTATGACGTCATACCTCATCCACCAAACTCACTAGACCTGGCACCAAGTAACGTATTCATGTTTCCAAATATGAAGAAACCACTTCACTGGATGTCATTTTTCCAATGACAAGGACTTGATAACTGAACCTGTTATGTGGTTCCAAGCCACGACCTACAATCAACAATCAGTTCTACAATGAGGGCATTAGATTCGTCAAAAAGAGATGAAGTGCACCACCAAGAGGGGTGAATATGCAGAGGACTCAAGTTCCCACCAATTTCCAGGTCCATGCCTTGACTATTTCAAACTAAAGAGCAACATTTTTCTACCACCCCTTGTATAGCTTTGTCAACAAAGCACGCATAGATTGTGGAGGTATATCAAATGTGTGTTTCACACTGGAAGATGGTCTGTAGGCATACAAGAATGTTGAGTGCAGTATGTTTTTGCATACACTTTATGATGTTATTCCTTCATTACACAAATTAAACTGTATTTTATTTACTGATGTCAGAATTTGCTTGTTTGCTTTTGCTGTTTGTGTTCATGTCGTGCATTCTTTCTCGAACTCAACATTCCAGTTTTGAATGAAAGGTGTTGGTTTGAGGTTATTGCGATCTCGTGGAGTTTGTCTGAGGTCGCAGACGGTCAGAACTATATCTAAGGAGAAATGAACAAACTCAGAACTATATCTTAGGATAAATGAACAAACTCAGAACTATATCTTAGGATAAATGAACACACTCAGAACTATATCTAAGGATAAATGAACAAACTCAGAAATATATCTAAGGATAAATGAACAAACTCAGAACTATATCTAAGGATAAATGAACAAACTCAGAACTATATCTAAGGATAAATGAACAAACTCAGAACTATATCTAAGGATAAATGAACAAACTCAGAACTATATCAACATATGTCTCAGAAACTACATCTGTTTCCTCTGTTTTTAATTATTTTATGCTACTACTTCTGGTGCGATTTTTGCGTGTGGATTAGCTTTCCCTATTACCAGTGTCCTTCCCCCATCAGGCGAACACACTCTGAATTCTGAAGTACTTGTAATTTACTCCCAAGTCAAGGGCTAAAAGTCAACATTTGAGTCCAACTGACCGGTATAGGGGTTGAACCTGCTACCCCGGCATCAGCACACCCAATGTTTAAGCATGAGCTCTTACCCGTTCGACCACACTGATCTCCAATTGCTTCTTGATTTCTGAGAAATACTACATTACAAAAACATATATTGGAAACAACAAGCTGCCATAAGAATTGATAATGAGGTAGGGCAATATTAGACTATTAAGAGAGGTGTGATCAGGGATGTGTAATGCTTCCAGATCTTTTTTCCCTGTACAGTGAAAATATTTTCAGAAATATTGAAGATATGGAAGGAATCAACATTGGGGGACGATACATCAATAACATTAGATATGCAGATGATACAGTCTTGATTGCAGACAATGAACAGGACCTGCAACATTTAGTAGATGCGGTTGTTACACACAGTGAACAACTAGGGTTAGAATTGAATTGTAAGAAGTCACAGATTATGGTCGTCACTGGGAAAAAGGAAATACCACTATGTAATATACAAGCAAATCGGTATAGTTATCTCGGAACAGTCATAACATCTGATGGGAGATGCCTTGAAGAGATTAGAACAAGAATTGCCATTGCGAAGGTAGACTTTTGCAAGATGAAAAACATACTGACCAATAAAAAGGTATCAACTGAAACGAGAAAAAGTGTTTTGAAGTGCTACATAGAACCTGTACTTTTGTATGGATGTGAAGCATGAACAATGAGCAGACAAGTTGAAAAACAACTGTTGGCTGTGGAACTGTGGTTTCTGAGGAAAATGCAACGAATACCATGGACAGACAGAAAAACCAATGAACAAGCCCTTCAAGAAACAAATGAAGATTAAACGAAATGTCCTTTGCTGTCCTCGGATACTTATTATTATTTTATTATTATATATTTTTGGATTGTCTATATTTGTGGGGAGGGTGGGGGGGGGGGGGGGGGGGGGGGCAATTTTCATTCTGTGAATATTGTGTTGTTATTATTATAGAGATCATGTGTTAGCAACACATGATGTCTATAATTTAGCCCAGGCTTTGTGCTATGGAGAGGCAATAACTCCATCCCTTACAAACTATCGTCTGTCAAGACGGCAAGGTGCCAATGATGATGAATATTGTGTTATTATTATTAGAAGACAAAAACTGGAACATGTGAAAACTAGAAATATTTGTGGAGAGAGAGAGAGAGAGAGAGAGAGAGATTGCAAACAATTATGTATATTTAGCTCCCACGAAAAGATGAGACATACTAAACACAGACACAATGTACGATTTGTACGTATAGTATGTCCAGAAACGAATGCCGTCATTCATGATCAATTATTTTGAAAACTGTCTGTTGCATCATTATGAAATTTTTCCTGTCGTCTTATATTTACCCCCACCCAAGGAATATGTATTTGATAGGTCCAAAAACAATATAAATCATCGAAAGTGGCAACATTTCTTTGATGTTTTGCTGAAAAACTAGTGATTTCTCGCTAACAAACTTGTTTTTACAGTAATGAATGCCTCGGCAATTCACATGTCGACACAAGAATTATCCGGATTCATATGGGAGTGGTTGCAATAAAAGAAGTAGCTTAAAAGTCAACAGGGTCGGCTGCATTGCACCGGGTTTTATCCCATATGGCTCCGTTTCTTTCCGTAGCGCGGAAAGTGTCGCACAAAGCGCGAACTCCGTAGCTCCAGCGACGACCCTCGGGGGTCTCCGAAAAAATGCACTCATAAAATGAAGGATGCGGCCCGGAATCGAACATACAACCTACGGAGCCTGAGTCAGACGGCTTGACCACTTCACCACGAAGAATCCTGAGAGGGGTGCAATGTGTGATATTAGTCAAGACTGAGAATTTACAGCGGCATGGGGTAAATAATTTGTAAATTGACAGAAAAGTAGAAGGAATATATTTCTTACCATATTTTTCATTTCCTTCTTGTTTCTTCAGCTGCTGGTTAATAATGTGTATACAAGTATTCATGTTAGCATTTTATATTGAGTTCGTGAAAGCTTCCAAATAGCTGTGCGTTAATGTGCGTATGGAGTGACCAGAAATGATACCGCAATTTAGTCATAATGTTTCCATTTTTAAGTATCTGTTCAGCTGTCTGTGTAGTTTGTTCACACGTACACATGGGTGACAGACCCGCTTTGAGTCTTCGTGAAAGATTGTCTACTCTGCTGTTTATCGTTCAGAGACCTACAATTACAACCTGTTTTGCACTATAAAAAGTTGTCAGTGTCTCTGTAGTGGGCTTTCTTCTAACCAGAAAGATGTTGGTCCACTTTTCATTGAAGTTTATAGATTGATTCATATGCACGTGTGTTGTCCCCTAATTTGACAACGTGTTTGCTCTCACATTTCTTGTTATGCCACAATATGTCAGTTTCCACCACAATATTAATCTTCTGTTGGTATTCAATGCGTTTAGTGTGTGTGTGTGTGTGTGTGTGTTTTTTTTTTTTTTCAATACAGTTGTTTGTCACCGCTGAGGGCTTGCGGAATTGAAAATTCATCACTGTGGAATACAAACTGTTGCCATTGACATTATGCTGATGCTGTAATGTTTAGGGCCTGCAATTCGTCTGAATAGTTGGAGCAAAATATCCCAGTAAGTGAGTACGTAGATTAAGGTCTGCGATCTGCTCAGACCTTAATCTGAGTCGGACGATTCCAGTAGGTTGATGATTACTCTCGGTTGCATAAAATTCAATCCATCCTTTCTCCAAGTCCTCTTCCTCTTTCAACACATGGTCCTCACATTTTTTCCAGTAACTTTTATCAATATTTAGTAGCGCGGACTGGGTTAGTATCTTGACGTCAGACAATTTGAATGTAGTATTGGTAGTTGCCGCCTGTCCTTTAATTTTATCCCACACAAGTTCTATAGGGTTTAAATAAGGCTGATACGGCAGAAGTCTCAAGCACCTATGGCCATGCTCTTCTATCAACTTGTCGATTTGATATTTCTTGCTTTTTTGCGCCTGTTTTACAAGGGACAACAACTTTAACTTGAAATATGTTTCTGGAAATGCTATATTTTCCCTTCGGAGCCATATCTTTATTGCTTCCTTTGTGCTCGATGCCGTAGATATTTTGTCTTCTTGGGCAACAACATTGTGATATGATGCATTGTCCATGATTAGACAAGACGTCTATCAAGGGATGAAAGTACTGTATTCTCGAGCCATCTCTAAATACATTACCATTCATCTCATTATGATAATCCCTATTGTCTGTATGCTTTGATACGAACACGAGCCCAGCATTCTGTAGTAAGCCATTATGAGTACTACCAGCATAGGCTTTGACCAAACGCTGTCCTTTACTACTGGGCACATAACGCTTTATCTTTCCATCCATTGATTGCCATTCCTTTTCACTTGTGTGGTGTGCATTGATCCACGTCTCATCCAAATACACTATGTCATAATTTTCTTTGCGCATTTCCCTTATTTCACGTTGGTATCTGCTTCTCATGGCTCCTAAATGTGGTTGCTCGCAAAGGATGTATCTACCTCCCTTGTACTTTCTAAAAGTGAAGCCTAATGTCCTTATAATTTTCCACAAAGTTGTTTTGGATAGCTCTATGTTATTGTTCTTTTTCAACAAAACCCTAAGTTTTCTTACAGTCACTGTTTCTTTGGCATCCATCATTTTTATAATAACTTGCCTGATGACATCCTTGTCAAAGCTGTCTACAATTGCCTTTCTACCTACTGTTTGCTTATCGCGTATTGGTTTCATTCCAGATTCTTGCACCCATCGACGAAATGACCGTTTACTCAAACCCAATGCATGCACTGTTCTTTTTTTGGGATTTGTAACAGTATGAAACAGTTTCCTGCGATCAGCTTCTTGACAAAAATATGTGTACAACTTCATAGCAATGCTTTGTAGTCAGTGGCGTGCAGAGGGGGGTGTGACGGCCCTGGGCATCCAGCCAGGCAGGGGGGCATCCAATTAGGGAGAGGGCGCAGCACAGTGCAGTGGGAGGGGAGGAAGAATGAATTAGGGAAAGAACAATTAAGAGGCATCCAATCAAGGGGTTGGCCCCGGGAATCAAAGAACCTCTGCATGCCACTGTTTGAAGTGTACACAATTTCACTTTCAATCCCATTTAACAATATTAAAAAAATTAAAACTAAGCTGTATGTCCTTCACAGGACGTAGCAGTCAACCCCAGCATTTTAGCTGTTCGTGATTCCTGGGCAAATTTTACATTCAGTAGTTTGCCATTGCTTTCTGAACGACCGGCTCCTATACCTTTTTCGAAAAAACCAGCACCACTGTGTTTCGAACCCAGGTATACGGGCTCACAAACCACGTTCGCAAGCCCTTAGCCACAGAGACCGGCTATTCACACAGTCAAATATTAGCTATTAATATTATATTAATGGTAAGATTTATTTATATTTTTATTTATATAATCACGTTTCACGAAAGAACCCACATAGGAGACACCTCTGAACAATCCCATTTAACTGCGCGCAGTCTGTGCCAAAACGAAAACCATGAGACAATTTTTAAAAAAGCGCGGATGTGTCTTGGTGAAGCTGTAATACTTTTAAAATGATGGAATTAATCTCTGAGCCGTAAATTATATACCGCATATAAACAAACATTGAATTCTGCTGTACAATCTCCAGAACACATTTTTTTTTGTTGGGTAGACATAATGATAAGGTTATATGCTAAATCTCATCATTTCCCTCAGTTGGTTACTGAGATATGGCATTTTATATTGTGGCCAAAAAAAAAAAAAAAAATAGACTTACAATGAACTTCATAACGGTGAAAAGGATTGACAATTATCCAAAATAAACTCCTCTGTTGTCGAGAAGGAGAGAGATAGAGAAAGACAGCGAGATAAATTTCCTGAGGCTTGCGTCTTGGCACGGAAGGGAGTCAAAACATTAATCGCTCCATGACGTCGGAGATCGCCCATGCCAGCCGAAAGGCACTTCATTGTGATATTTTGGATGGGGGCCCAACTTCGTATGTAAAATGCGGATTGAAACCCATGATTACTGGACAGAGTAGACAGCGAAGCGTCTGTTTATGCAGTATTAAGCAGAGATCATTATTATTCATGATGGTTATGATTCATGATCATGGGAGTCTTCGTGGCGAAGTGGTCAAGCTGTTTAGTTCGATTCCAGGCCGCATCCTTCGGTTCAGAGCTGAATATTTCGCTTGAGCTACGGAGTTCGTACCTTGTGCGACGCTTTCCGCACTGGATTAAACCCGGTGCTATAAATTCGAGCCTGCCGACTTTTAAGCGACTCTTTTATGATTTGTTGATGGATGCCCTACAGGATAGGGCTTACAAAAATTATTTTAGAGGTTCTTTGGTCCAGAACCGTCTCCATTCGTCTCTCTGGTTGACCTTCTATTGCCGGTCACTGATTCCAAGTGAAATAAATAATTTAATGAACAATATTTGTTATACACCAATTTGTTGCCTAAAATATCAAATAATATTAAAAATTTTATATAGCTTCTATGATGGTAACATTTAATTTATACTTTCCAGAATATTAATAAAATTGTTGCAGGAGTAAATGTATATTTCTCTTGCAAAATAGCTGTCAGTACAAATATAGTGAAATCTATAATTGTTCCCCTTGATGGCTAAAGCCGTAATAAGATGCAATTATTTCCCTTGTATTACCGCCACGAAAGAAAGCAACGGCAAACAACCTACTTAAAGTGCCTAGTTCGTTATGATTCGCTTAAATGTGAGAAAGAAAATAGCAACCTGAAATAGGGGAAGAACAATGTGGGTTTGTAGAAGGAAAGGGTACAGTAAATGCTGTGTATATGCTGTGTCACAATATATACACTTTGCCACCCCACTGTGGCCAGTGATTGCAACAGGGAGGTGCAAAGTAGAATGCATAGGTCGATTAGTGTCGTTGATAGGTTTTGGCTTCTCGCAGTTAGGTACCGCGACAGTTTGAATCAAACAGAGTTCATGAATACAAATGTCAATCAACAAAACGAAATTGCATACAGAGACATCCTGGTTTCCCTTCTTGAGTTTTCTTTATTTTGTTTTTTTTTCTTTGAAGGCATTTCTTTTCTTCTCGGGAGAATTGTCGACAGTTAGGGTGATACAAAAAGTTACAACATCTCAAGTTAATATTGTATCAAAATGCGCTAGTTACAAAATATATGATTAGGTTTCGGGTTGTCCGAAGTTTCTCTCCTTTCTTGTTTATAATATATAATATAGGCCTACTTGATTACTTCGCAATGCCATATAGAGCTTACCTACCTTTAGTAGTCATCTTCTTCATTCTTCTCTTTGAAGCCGAATTTATAACAGGATTTCCCTTCGTTTAAAAAAAAAAAAATGATAATATATCATATATCTATCTTTTCGAATGGTATTCTAACACAATTCTACATTCGTAGCTTCCAGATGGCATCCAAAATCGTGACTGCACACAAACATGTTGTGGTTACCACCCTACGTATTTCACAGTTTTCTTTACGTCAGGGTGGTGACCAATTGGTGCGTGTTGGATGGCATTCATTTTACGGGAAAACCTAACCTCCTGATACCAGGCATATGGCGTTGTAACAATACTGTTACAGCTGCGTTCAGTTATTGAACGTTCTACAGAAGTAAATAAAGATATACATCTTTGCTTTATTGACTACAGCAAAGGCTTTCCATAGAGTAAGACATGTCAAAAAGGTAGATATGCTTGCAGATCTACAAATTGATGGGAAAGACATTAGACTTATAAAAAGACATATATTGGAAATAACAAGCTGAAATAAGGACTGATATTTAAGTGGGGCAATATCAGCCTATTAAGAGAGGTGTGAGGCAGGGATGTGTAATGTCTCCACATATTTTTTCCCTACACAGTGAAAATAATTTCAGAAATGTAGAAGATATAAATGCCAGCTTCCTGGCCGAGAGGTTAGCAGCTTTCTCCGTTAACTCCGAATACTCTCGTGGTTGACGTGAACTCGCGAGAATTAGAAGTGGTTCGAGTCGCGCCAGTGACTTATGAGAATATCACAATATGGAGCCGGTCGCTCAGAAAGTCGTGGCGTGCTGATGAGCGTAATCTAGCCTAGGAATCAACATACAGCTGAAAGATGCTGGTATTGACCGCAATATCCTGAAACAGGATGGAAACGCGGGAAAAAAAAGATATAAATGGAATCAGCATTGGAGGACGAAACATCAATAACATTAGATATGCAGATGATACAGTATTGATTGCAGCCAATGAGCAAGAGCTGCAACAGTTAATAGATGCAGTTGGTGCACACAATGAACAGCTGGGATTAGAATTAAATTGTAAAAAGACACAGATTATGGTTGTCACTAGGAAGAACGAAATACCACAATGTAATATACAAGTAAATGGGAATATTCTTCAAAGTGAATCGGTACAATTATCTCGTAACAGTAATAACATCTGATGGGAGATGCCTTGAAGAGATTAGAACAAGAATCGTCATGGCGAAAATAGCCTTTAGCAAGATGAAAAACATACTGACCAATAAAAAGGTGTCAATTAAAACGAGAAAAAGAGTGTTGAGGTGCTACATAGAGCCTATTTTTTGTATGAATGTGAAACTTGGACAATGCGCAGTCAAGCTGAAAAACATCTGATGGTTGCAGAAATGTGGTTTCTGAGGAAAATGCAAAGAATACCATGGACAGACAGAAAAACCAATGACCAAGTACTGTAGGAGACAAATGAAAAACGTAAATTGATTAGAGAAATTAGAAGTAGACAGTCAAAATTTTTTGGACATGTTATGAGAAGAAATGGATTCGAGAACTTAGTGACAACTGGCAAGATCGAAGGGAACAGACCAAGGGGAAGACCGAGAGGAAAATACCTGGATGGCTTGGCCACATGGCATGGACGAGACAGGAACACTGAGCTGATCCACGACTCCGGTGATCGAGTGAAATGGCGAGTCATGACCGCCCAGGTTTTCCGGCATAACACATGATTGATTGATTGATTTAAAAAAAAATTAGTTGCATATCCTTTACAGGGCGTTGCAGTCAACACCAGCATGTTTTGCTCTTGTGATCTCTTGGCAAGTTTACCTTCAGTAGTTTCCCATTGCTTTCTAAACGACCAGCATCCATACCATTTCGTAAAAAACCAACGCAAGACGGTTTGCTGCCAATTCGTCTGCAGCTGTGTTTCGAACGCGGGTATGCGGGATTACGAATTGCGTCCGTAACTCCTTCGCCTCTAAGCGAGAAAAACAAAATTATTCGTAATAGCAAACCATTCTGTACACGAAATCTTTTTAAGGTTGGTGTTCAGCTTTTCCTCTGATGTCCACATTCCCCCCCCCCCCCCCCCCCCCCCCCCCCAATGTCAGCTTCCTTGGAACCTCTGTATATTATTTATTTATTTATTTATTTTTGCATGATTATGGCATAGCCATGTACCCTCGAGCCGAAGTGCAGTAAGAATACAAGAAAGTATATCAGATATATTCAAAGTCAATACAGGAGTGAGACAGGTGTGTGTGTGCTCTCTCCTCTATTATTTAATATATTCATGGACAGAATATCCAAAGAGGCAAGTCTTGACAGAACTTCGTCTTCTTCTTCTTCTTCTTCTTCTTCTTCTTCTTCTTCTTCTTCTTCTTCTTCTTCTTCTTCTTCTTCTTCTTCTTCTTCTTCTTCTTCTTCTTCTTCTTCTTCTTCTTCTTCTTCTTCTTCTTCTTCTTCTTCAGCTTTCCGAGCCATTGAGGTTCTTTGCTGCAGATACAATCCGTCTCCATTCGTCTCTCTGGTGGACCTACTCTTGCCAGTCGTTGATTCCAAGTGCTTGTAGGTCTGTACATGTATTATCTCTCCACCGTCTATGACATGAGTCGGATTACTTAAGACCTGAGTAACAGCAACATAGATTGTTGAGACATGAAGAGTGATAAATAATCACGGAGAGCTATAAGGAAAAGACACCGGTAACGGGCTAAAGATAGTAGCCAA
This sequence comes from Cepaea nemoralis, assembly GCA_014155875.1. Classification (NCBI taxonomy): domain Eukaryota; kingdom Metazoa; phylum Mollusca; class Gastropoda; order Stylommatophora; family Helicidae; genus Cepaea; species Cepaea nemoralis. Next base: position 12,163 of record JACEFZ010003622.1, on the reverse strand, counting down.
TCGAGCGGCAGGACTGAGGGCACGTGAGGGGGTTTGAACACAGTGGGCGGACAAGGGAGAAGGCAGTTGGTCCGGGAAACACAGCCAGGTTGACATCGTGAAAATTGCCAAGACCAGCTGTATCAGATGAAGATGGAGAGTGTTCAAAGGTGAAGAGGAAAGCCTACGAGTAAGGCGGCATGGACAGCGTTAGAGTGTTGTAGAATCTGTGTTACCGCGAGAGCGACGACCGGTACACATCAGGCTTGTAAACACACGGCAGTGCAGAAAACTGGGGGAGCCGTGTCGCTCGCTGAATTGAGGGCCCGGTAATGACGCAGTACAAACTGTAAGTTGATGAACTGTTCTAATGTATTATGAATTAATGGTATTGTGAATAAAGTTATTTATTCGTTCGGTCGGCTTGTGGAACTGCTATTCTTTGTGCTATTGGACGTGTTCATTCTTAAGTTGCCAGGGTGCATACAACATAACCCCTAGTAACACTCTGGCAATTATGGGGGACGTCACGGAGACTGAATCCAGGGAATGGAGGACGATACGAAAGTGAGCGATTCTCACGGAAAAAGTAAGCAGCTTGGAAAGTTCTAGTAACAGATTGAAGTTAAGAACAAATATTAGAACACGACTAGTGGAAAGCCGGCAACAGGATGAAGCTACAAAGATACCATTGTATTAATTGTGAACTATAATATGATTTGTGATAGCAAAGATCGGTGTGGAATAAGGAATAGGTGCAACAATGAGCGATGCTCAATAATATCGTAGATAGAGTTTGGAGTAAAAAACCAGAATAGAAGCTTACGAAGTATGAATCATGGCTAGTGGTAGAGCATTGCACGGTTGAACATAGCAACACGATTTGCAAGAAATTGACTCGCAGTGAGCGATAATCAGCTACTCAGGAAAGTGATCGCTAGCATCAAATAACACTGAAAGGTGAAGTGTGAAATGGGATTAAAACCAAAGAACATGAGTAGTCAAATAGGAAGCAGTGATTAATATCAAATAACATGGAAAAGGGATGTTGAAAAGCAAAAGTAATAATGCGTGCCGACTTGATTCAGGTGAGGGTCAAAGTGAGTTTGAACAATAAGACTATCACAACGATATGAGGGTGCTCGAGAAGGTGTTGTTTAACAGCAGGAGGAAAAACATTGTGTGAATACTACAGACGGTATCTGATCTCTTTAAGAACATTGCCGACAGGGAAAATAGACATTGTGATGGATAGTGAACACTTTTCGAAAGGAGTATCAGCAAAGCAAACAATCAGGGCTATCAACCACAGCAGTGGAACCCACGTAGAGTATCAACAGCAATGTTGGTGGCTGATTTAGCAGGGTGCCTATAAAGCACAATATTGCAAGTTCTCCAAAAGTGCAAATAAGGGCGCGCAGCCACATAAATAACATGATAGACGGTCTACATGTACTATAGTGTTTTCAAGAACTAATCGCGTTATCAACATTGCGTATTCATTCCAGATTTGGTTCACATGTGTTGGCAGTAGTATCATAGGTGGCATCTATACCACGTTTGGTGGAGCCACCAGTTCACCACCTGGCGACCCAGTTGATCAAGTCCATGCCAGTTGAACCGAGTTGGAGCCAGGCTGATTCCTACCAAGTCCTGAAACAAGCGGAGCTGGAGCCGAGCAGTTAGACCAAGTCACCAGGGACACCGGCGCTGGAGATACACAGGTCAAGTTTTCTTATTGATTGCTGTGTATATTCTGCTTATTGGTCCAGGGTCATTGGGCACATTTCATGACTATATATATATATGTACCATCATCATTAGGGTTGCTCACTCCACAGGTATTCATTTAAACTGGTGAGAAGTGCCGTTGGTTGTCCGGCAAAGTTATTATTGGTTTGAATAGCTTACAGCAGGGTCAACACTTGGTCTATGTTATCATAACAAGACGAGCAGCAACACTTGAGTTATCAGCGGGTACAGATTGTAATAGAGATACCACTCAGTGAATACAGCAGATAAAAATGTCTACATTGGCAGACTTCATAGCTCTAGGTGAGAAGTGTGGTTTCACAGGGAAAGAGCTTATGACATGGGCGGAGAATAAAGTGAGTGAACATCAGAAGCAAGAACGGGAAGATAGAGCAGCAGCCAGAGAATTTGAAAGGCAGCAACTAGCAGCACATGCAGAACTAGAAGAAAAGAAATTGGCAGCACAAGAGGCAGCACTAGCTTTCGAAAAAGAGAAACTGGCAGTACAATTAACGTTGAAAGACAAAGAGGTACAGGGTAGTATTAAAGTAAAGATGCTAGAACTGGAGAAAGAGACTGAAGTTGCGAAAACTAAATTGGCAGCCAAAGAATTGGACCCCATTCGAAGATATCAAGGTATCATCAGGAACTTCACACAAGGGGATTCCATCTCCGCATGGGTTACCAACTTCGAAGTGTTGATGAACCACTACAAGGTGCCAGTGGAAGAGTGGGCGATCCTCTTCCATAAGCATTTGGCCCTGGAACCATTGAAGGTAGTAGAGGGCATCCCAGAGCATCTGCGAACTGATTACAACTATGTCAAAGAAAGAATCTTGGCACATTTCAGTTTAGATGAGGCGGGTCTTAGAACCGCATTTAGAGTGCTGACTCCGAAGTCGAACCAAACCTTCATGGATTTCGTGGCCGAAACTCAATATATATATATGTCAAATGGCTGAAGGCAGCTAGAGTAGGCAACGACTCCGAGAAGATTATAGACCTGATGCTGAGAGATAAAGTTATTTCAGCAGTGCCAGACTCCATGGCAACGTTCCTGCTTGAAAATAAATGCGCCACAATATCTGAAATGGAGTCCAAGGGTGAGGCGTATTATAATGCCCATAGGGAGATTTTTGCAGAGGGGGCACAGCCAGAACTAATAGTAGGGGCAGCTGCCAGGTTCTCTGATCGAAGGCAATCATACGGTCCCAGAAGTAAATATCAACCAACGAATAGATATACACAAGTCCCACCGAGACAAGCGGACGTAGTTCGAACTGGGCCAGTAAGAGAATGTAAATATTGTGGCCGCCAACACGGGTCGTTGGAAATGTGCGACCGAAATCCTGAGTATAAGTCATACCTCAAGAACATGTCGGTCAGAAGAAGCAATAGGGAGGCAGACTATAGAGACAGTCTGAAATGCTGGCTGTGTAGAAGCTATGGCCACCTGGCAAGGACGTGTAGTCTGAGAAAACTGAATGAAGACACCAACATGGCATACGCCATGTCCAGCAGCGACGAGGACGAACAACGAGACACGAATGCAACACACATATATGACAGTCAGGGCGACATGACTGACAACAAAGTGTATATGCAGGAAGCCAACTCTGCATACATAACAAACGGAAATCTAGACGTTCGACGAGCGTTAGTGAATGGTTTTGCAGTGAAAATGGTTAGAGACACAGGGACTACAATTGTGGGGGTAGACAGGAAGATGGTAAGAGACGAAGACTATACAGACGACAGGGTGACGTGCAGAACATTTGGCGGGGCGTTAGAGCAGTATAGAGTAGCTTGGACAGACATTGACTGTCCTTACTACAAGGGGCGGAAAAAAGCGGCGGTGTTACCACATCCCACAACAGAGCTAATATTGGGCAACATCCCAGAGGTCAAAGAGTGCACACCCCAGGACATAAACAAATGGGACAAAGAGAACTTAGAAATAGCAGATTGCAATGCGGCATGGACATTCCCGACAGAAGACATTAAAAATAAAGTAGAGGATGACCCATCAGACACAGGAACAGACATTTACCAGACAGACGAAGAATACAGAAGATATCAAGGACAAACAAGGGACCCTAGTATAGGGACCGTACAGGGAACGTGTTCCGACGATAACGACACAATCATGGACGACAGGCACGGACCAGTTGATAATTGCGAAGAACTAAGACAGTTGACACAGCAAGAACTGACGTGGGATACATTAAATTTTAGGTCAAACCTAACAGAGTACGAAAAGGATAAAGTAGCCTTTGGTGTTGAAAACTTTAGAGTGGATTGCCCACAATTCAACGACAGCACAGCAACGGTGAAACAATGGTTTATGCCATACTTGACTCACACATGTGCTAACATGTTAGAAAAACAAATGGTACAACAAGCATGTTCAGCACTAGAGAGTAGGTCAGTATCTGGGTGTAGGTTACATGACGAAGAGGTCGGATACAAGAAGAATAACACTCAAGAAGAAAGGTCAAAAGAGAAGGTGAAGATAAAACAAACAGATGGTACAGACGACACAGAATCTGGTTGGGAGAATGAAATTCCCCCAAAGAGGCCACAGGTGCGGTACACTGACACAGACGCTCTGTTAGCAAAATGGCAACAAGACGAAATTCCAAAAGATCAAATCAATAAACGAACACGAGACATCAAAATAAGGAATTGGAATAGGTATTGGAAAAGTATAGGTCTAACAGATGAGGAAAGGAAAGAGAAGACAAAACAAATAGATAAGTTCAAGCCAATAACAACATATCTTACACAAGAAGACACAAAGCATTGTACAATACTACATGTTAAGGAGACATCACATGTTCCAACATGAAACTCTTATTGTGTGATATGTATATTGTAGATATTGTATAGATTGGATAAAGGCTTTATGTATGTGATTAGTATATATATATACTTGTTGTGGTAGAATGAATGCATTGATAAGTATAAGGTAGATTGAATTGACATGATGTTATGGTAGAGTCATCAGAGAAAAAAAACACATTAAAGATGTGAAATAGTGTGGTTAAAATATATACATGAAGTTGTGAATGCTAGCAATAACATGGCCTAAGAAACGTTACACCGACTATATGACAAAATGATCTGGTCAGATTAGGGACAGAATCCCGATAGTACAATAGGGCATACGGTAAAACTATCATCTAGGAAACCATGCGTTCATACAAGGTTGTGGTACTGACCATGATAACAAGTCAATGTAGGAAATGTGATATGATTGCGGTAACATAAGATGCAATTGTGAATGTAAATATGCATATGTATGTATGGATATATACACCCAAGGCTGTTATTAATTTCAGATAGTTAAGGGGTATAAATGACTGAGCAGAAGAGATAGTGTCGAAGGGACCTCAAAGATGTTACCTCACTAGCGGACTGAAGAGGCTGAGACATGCAGACGACAGTGACGATTGAGAATCTGAATGTTACGTGATACAGCCAGAGAAGACATACCAGCCAGAACCAATTAAGGGAGTAATAGTTAATGACATTCACAATCATTCAATAAACAAAACTCATAATACACATAGAGATAGATAAATATCATTTTAATGGCTTTAGGTACATACATAAACATCAGTACATTCTTATGATCATGATCATCATGCCATGTATATTTGTAATCAGTATGCATGTAATTGTAACATTATTGATTGTACTAGTACCTGATTGTAACACAGGACGTGTAAGATGAGATGTTGGTGAAATCGACATCTGTGAAAGCAGGAAGGTTAACAGTGGGTCTAAAACCACGATACATCACAGATGACACCCATAACATAAAATTAGCGTAGAATGCTTATACATCTGTCCTGTACAGTGAACTGCATGTTATGAAACAATGGCTACCGGCGGTTGCTGAATTGACTGTTTTGACCCTTCGGTTCACGAGTGAATTTTTCGGGAGGACTCCTGGTAGTCGGCGCTCAAGTTGCGGAGTTTGTGCGACACTTTCGGCGGGTCGCCCTGCGGTAAAAGACCGAGCCATGTGAGAAAACCTGGGTCAATGAAGTCTTTCTGGTGACTGCCGAGTCCATCGACGATGAACTGTGGTATTCGTGGATGAATTTTGTGTTGACATTCTGACGGTGGCATTATGCACAGTGTACCTGTGCGGGCTTGTTGGATTGCTGAGACTCCCGTCTATTCCATTTTTCACATAGGACAGCAGGGAGCATTTTGTGTGATATTCGCTGGCACGGGAATGGAGCATAATGGGGACGACCCGTTGCCGTGAAGTTGGAACCTCGACTAACTAACTAACTAACTAACATAAAAGGAAAAGAAGAATAAGGTAACTGAGACACTACTACCAGTAATACATATTGATGTCACAAGGATGATAATGATGGGCGAGTGAAAGTTGGAATCGTGTTTGCAATAGTACATGTGAGTCCAATTTTATATATTATTCAGGTTTTATGACAATATTGTATATCGGGGAGACAGACATGTACAATTGGTAGGAGAAATTTATGTAATGGTGGTAACATGTATATAACATAAGAATAGGTTGAGTGACAGTGAAGTGAGAGAAAGGGGACGAGAAGATTGAGAGTAGGAACTTGTGCAAATGAGAATCAATTTAAACACAACTTGGATACGTGCACAACAGGAAGCGTACAGGCATAGATGAAGCATTTGAGGTTCTAGTATGCGGGTTGGGAGACAGAGTACATAATTAAAAAAAAGAGAGAGAGAGAAAGACAAACGATGAAAGGATGAAGAGAGAGAGAGAGAGAGAGAGAGAGAGAGAGAGAGAGAGAGAGAGAGAGAGAGAGAGAAGAGAGAGAGAGAACAGAGTGCAAGTGAAATTGGAGGAAAGGATACAAGGATAGTGGAGTAGGATTATTAGTAGTACCATTGATAATAGTACCAAGTGGGAGTACGGTGTACATATAATATGTTAACATGTAGTACTTTGGCATGGTAGTAGATGTATATAAAGGTATATAAGGGTCATGGTATTAGGAACACTACAAGGAAAAAGTTAGTAGCAAGAACACCAGGGATAAACAGAAGGCAAATGAAGGGAAGAGATAGCCACAGAGCACAAGTAACTAATGGCAGCCGACCACGCACACACGTTGACAAGACAAATACAAGAGTCATAGGTACCCGCACCAAAGAGATCCACAGTCGTAGCATAGACTACTCAGGAGCAAGATAGAGCTTAAACAAAATATGGGTGAAATTGATATGTCTGCAATACACACGTTCCTGCACCCAGGGCTTAAGGGCTGGGGAGGGTGTCAGTTGCTTGTACCGAGGTATAAATGAGGAACCTTATGGGAATGTCCGGGGTGGGACATTGGGACTCATAGTAGGTTGGTCCTCAACTTGCCGAACACAAAGGGGGTTGAGGCCACACGAGGTCTATTTGGGAATAGACGGATATTCGTGTCCGACATTATAATTTGTGTGAAGGTATGGCAGAATATCAACGTAACACAGAGGGAAGTTAAAGGGAACTGAGAAGCAAGCTCAAAGGCATGAGGCAGTAGACAGATATGTGCGACCAGGGGACAGGCATGTGCGACCAAGCTGACTCATGTCAAGTGTAGAGATAAGGAAGAACCCAAAAATGTAGAACATTTTTGAAATTGCGGGGGGCATATGCCATGAGTCGGATTACTTAAGACCTGAGTAACAGCAACATAGATTGTTGAGACATGAAGAGTGATAAATAATCACGGAGAGCTATAAGGAAAAGACACCGGTAACGGGCTAAAGATAGACTAAGGGCACGTGAGGGGGTTTGAACACAGTGGGCGGACAAGGGAGAAGGCAGTTGGTCCGGGAAACACAGCCAGGTTGACATCGTGAAAATTGCCAAGACCAGCTGTATCAGATGAAGATGGAGAGTGTTCAAAGGTGAAGAGGAAAGCCTACGAGTAAGGCGGCATGGACAGCGTTAGAGTGTTGTAGAATCTGTGTTACCGCGAGAGCGACGACCGGTACACATCAGGCTTGTAAACACACGGCAGTGCAGAAAACTGGGGGAGCCGTGTCGCTCGCTGAATTGAGGGCCCGGTAATGACGCAGTACAAACTGTAAGTTGATGAACTGTTCTAATATATTATGAATTAATGGTATTGGGAATAAAGTTATTTATTCGTTCGGTCGGCTTGTGGAACTGCTATTCTTTGTGCTATTGGACGTGTTCATTCTGAAGTTGCCAGGGTGCATACAACATAACCCCTAGTAACACTCTGGCAGTCTTCTTGGTCTACCTCGGGGTCTACGGTGATTTATTTCCTGAGTGTAAGCGAGTTTTGTTTCCCTATTATCTTCCATTCTTTCTATATGCCCCAGCCATTGTAGTCTATTAGCCTTCATGATACCAGTGATTAGCGGGGACTTAAACAGATCATAAATGTCTTTGTTACTTCTTCTTTTTCACTCTCCACTTTGTGTATCCCTAATGGGTCCAAAGATGCGCCTTAAAATTTTGTTCTCAAAGGTTTGTAACAAGGCTTCGTCTCCTTTCGTTGTACTCCAGGTTTCAGAGCCATACAGCACAACTGGTCTGATCAGTGTTTTGTATATTGTGATTTTGGTGTTACGAGATAGCGCCTTTGATTTTAGTAGATGTTGTAGTGCATAGCATATCTTATTTCCAGAGTTGATTCTAGTTTGTATTTCTTCCCTTATGATGTTGGAGCAGTTGAAGATTGTACCCAGGTATATGTATGTTTCCGTTCTTTTAATGGTCATATTATCTATTTGTATGTGGCCAGAGTTTTTAGCCATTCCGTCTCTTGAAATTACCATATATTCTGTCTTATCATGGTTGATAACCAGCCCCATCTGTTGGGCTTTTTCCTTTAAGTGAGTCAATATTTCCAATGTATTTTGTTCACTTTGCCCTATAATATCTATATCATCTGCATAACCAAGCAGCTTGGATGTTCCTCCAATATCACATTCCTCCTTTATCTTCCTTGCAACTTTCTCTAGAGCCAGATTGAAGAGTAGCGGCGATAGTGCATCACCCTGTTTCAAGCCAGATGTTATTTGGAAGGGGTCTGATTTCCTGCCTTTATATGTTACTATATTATAAGTATCTTCCATGCATAGTCTGGTCATGTTGATTCTTGGTATTCCAAATTTCTTGACAGAACAGATTAAGAAAATTTAGAAATCTTTACTCCAGTTGAAACAACTAGATCCACGGGAAATAAATGAACTTCTATGTGCAGATAATCCGCTCCTGTTTTACAGCGATGTAGGCAGACTACAAAATCATATTAATAATCTGAGTTCAACATGCCGCAGATACAATATGAGTATAAATACAGCCAAAACCGAAGTAATGCAAGTTGGCAGATCGCCGGGCCCATTAAGTGTACAGATGATTGATTGATTGACTGATTTAGGAACCGACATCACAGCATTCGGGGCATTCCCATAAGCGCTCCGTCCCCATCCTCAGTAGCCAGCGAAGAGTTCCAACACTAATAGTTCCAGTAGCAATCTGATTATATGTCCGTCTCGCCTTTCCTCTGAGCGTCGAGCGTCGGCCAGATCCCCTCGTCACACCTCGCTGCCTCATTCTTACCAGACTATGGTGTACAGATAAATAGCACAACTCTGAAACAAGTTGAAGAATTCAAATATCTTGGAAGTATGATCACAGAAGATGACAGACTGGACACAGAAATCGAAATCAGATGTCAAAAAGCTAATACACTTGCATGTCAACTATCACCCATACTGAAAAATCTAAATATACCCATGTCCGCAAAACGACAGATATAAACAGCATTTTTACACCAACCCTATGCTACAAATCTCAAACTTGGACTTTATACAAATCACACATTCGCAAAATCAACACCTGCGAGATGAGATGCCTGAGGAGAGCTGTCAACTTAACAATCCGAGACCGAGTAAGAAATTATGTTATCAGACAGACAGTGGGATCAACACCTTGTGCCACATTTATTGAAAGACAAAAGGTTAAGTGGTTTGGCCATGTCGTTAGAATGCAACACCATCAACTACCATCACTAACCTTACATCAAAGATCATCTGCGACGAGACCAAGAGGACGCCCAAGAAGAAAATGGATTGACGACATCAAAGACATTGTATAATCACACGTAATGACACTATCCAGAGCCGCCCATCGGGCGCTGGAACGCAAATTATTCCTCCCCACGACGCTTGACGGCAGAAGTAGAAGATGATGATGATGATGATGATGATGATTTATGTTCACCTTTATGGAGTCCGCTTTAAGGTATGTACACTGTCCGTGTTTATATCTCATTTTTTTTTCCAGGAGCTAAACAAACCTAACTGTTTGTGTTTTCTATTGATTTCTGTATGTGATCTAGTATTCCGGCGTTGCCGTACATTATCTTACATGTGGAAAAACATGTCCTCCTATGACACTCACTGCTAAATTATTGGTGAATAAATCTCCAGTTTATTTTCTTTACCCAAGTCAGTGTTTCCAAATGATCTCTTCATAACCCATGTTGACCGATTCTGCCTTAGCATGCAGGCCACACATAACAATTATTTGTCATTTGATTACCTATTGGACATTGAAATTGTATTTAAAATATTATGCCATAGTCGACGATTCTCGGCGTTTCATCGCCACAGGGGATATTCAGTTCTCAGCCGACACACTTCTCTGCTTTCGTGATCTGTCCGTGATGGCTTCCCAACTCCGACTGACCCCCTTTGTCCGTGGCCCTTCTCGACCCTTCTTCTCACGTGGCCCAATCCTTGCAATTCTATTGGCCCTTACGAATACCCGCTCTCCCGGTGTATTCTTTTCCTCTGATCGCCCATCACAATTTATCCTATCGTTTCACAGTAATTTACTCAACCAGACTTGACTTAACCAGACTCATGGCAGGTACCCATAAGTTCATATTATTTGCATCTGTTGGATCTACATTACAATGTTATCAGTGTGTGTGTGTTTTTTCTTTTTTAATGTGCCCTTCATTTGACCATAAAATATGTCACCTTGATAGTAAATACAGGTCGGAGTCTGTTGACAGGACATATCTAAAACCTGTGGAGGAACCATGCCAACCTTGACCTAATTCCTGCTAGTCTGTGCGTGCTGTGCTGAATCATGACCTGGTTGGACGTCAGCTTGGCCGAATGGATAAAAGCACTCACTCTTAAACTTACGGTCTGGTGATGCCGAGGTAGTGGGTTCGAACACTACACCTGTGGAAGAACCATGACCCACCTAGAATTAATTCCCATGCTAGTCTGTGTGCTGTGCTGAATCTGGACCTGGCTATATCCTAATAAGCCTGGCCACAGATGTGAAGTTCCACTACAAGTCCGGCACACCCCGCTGGTTACCGTGTTTGGAAAGGGGAAGGAGAGCTCGGCCAGACAGTCCTTGTGGAGATAGTCATTTGGTTCCGGGTGCAGATATTCATGGCCTGGGGAGAATGGTGCTGCAGGGGGTGACCAGACGACATGCTGGTGTGGTGGGAAACGAGCAGGCGGAAAGATCGGCTGGGTAAGCACCGTTAGTTTGAGTATTGGTGCATGACAAGGCAGACGTGGGCGGGGCTCTTTGAGATCGTGTGTATAATCCTCAAGACAGATCATCCTAGTCTGGGAGAGAATGGTGCTACAGAGAGTGACCAGGGTATCTGGCCGACGCTCAAGAATCCGAGGAAAGACCAAACGGAGTGTCATGGACAACTGAGCGTGACTAAAGCTGACACCCGTATCACGGTCGAAAGGGCAGTTTGCCTTGTGCGAGAAACACGCTTTCGACCTTGTTCAATTGTCTGATGTGTTTGTGTATGTCTGTGATTGTTTGTTTTGGAGGGTCTAACACTGTGGCTAAATATATTATTTTTGGAATGAAGAAGGTGTTTACAATTGTGCTTCTACAAAAATGGTTTGTCTTGTATTTGAACATATGTAGTATGGTCTATAATTGTTTGTCAGTGATTGCCGTGTTTCTGTATGTGTTTTTCTGGGGTTGGATGGAAATGCTTCCCAAAAATTTTATGTTATCTGGACTGTTAGAGCCCCCGGGGGGGGGGGGGGGGGGGGGGGGGGGGGGGGGAAAAACTGTTATTCTTCCACTTCCCAGACCCATTATTATAGACTTCGGTTTTTGGCCCCACTTCTTCATCGAACTGTCTGAAGGTGTGAAGTAGTTGTTATAGAAGTGTTGGTTGTAGGGAAGAAGCGGTGTCATCTGCATATGCAATTAATTTCCGCTCCCCAGACCCCTTTTTAAAAGTACCTTTAATGTTAGTGTCCTGTCTAATTGCTTCTAAGAGTGGTTCTAGTGTGAGCACATATAGGACTGGTGATAGTGGACATCCTTGTCTGACAGGCTTTGATTCTGAAAATGGCAGCGAGTGAAATGATCACCAGTACCTTACCC
>JACEFZ010003621.1:0-71595 GCA_014155875.1 Cepaea nemoralis | reverse complement strand
CCCAAAAGGGGGTTTAGCAGATTGGGATCTCAGTTTTGTGGATTAGTGGCATCACGAAGAGGTGCTCCAAGGTTTGGTCAGATTGGAACTCAGTTTTGTGGATTAGTGGATCTCAGTTTTGTGGATTAGGTGGCATCACGAAGAGGTTGCTTCCAAGTTTGGTCGATTGGACTCAGTTTTGTGGATTAGTGCACACGAGAGGTGCTCAAGGTTTGGTCAGATGGATCTCGTTTTGTGGATTATGGCACACGAAGGTGCTCCAGTTTGTCAGATGGATCTCAGTTGTGATTAGTGGCACACGAAGGTGCTCCAAGGTTGGTAGATTGGATCTCAGTTTTGTGGATTATGGCACACAAGGTGCTCCAGGTTTGGTCAGATTGGGACTCAGTTGTGATTATGGCACACGAAGAGGTGCTCCAAGGTTTGGTCAGATTGGGATCTCAGTTTTGTGGATTAGTGGCACCACGAAGAGGGCTCCAAGGTTTGGTCAGATTGGATCTCAGTTTTGTGGATAGTGGACACCACGAAGAGGTGCTCCAAGGTTTGGTCAGATTGGGATCTCAGTTTTGTGGATTAGTGCATCACGAAGAGGTGCTCCAAGGTTTGGTCAGATTGGGATCTCAGTTTTGTGGATTAGTGGCACCACGAAGAGGTGCTCCAAGGTTTGGTCAGATTGGGATCTCAGTTTTGTGGATTAGTGGCATCACGAAGAGGTGCTCCAAGGTTTAGTCAGATTGGGATCTCAGTTTTGTGGATTAGTGGCATCACGAAGAGGTGCTCCAAGGGTTTGGTCAGATTGGATCTCAGTTTTGTGGATTAGTGGCATCACGAAGAGGTGCTCCAAGGTTTGGTCAGATTGGGATCTCAGTTTTGTGGATTAGTGGCATCACGAAGAGGTGCTCCAAGTTTGGTCAGATTGGGATCTCAGTTTTGTGGATTAGTGGCACCACGAAGAGGTGCTCCAAGGTTTGGTCAGATTGGGATCTCAGTTTTGTGGATTAGTGGCACCACGAAGAGGTGCTCCAAGGTTTGGTCAGATTGGATCTCAGTTTTGTGGATTAGTGGCACCACGAAGAGGTGCTCCAAGGTTTGGTCAGATTGGGATCTCAGTTTTGTGGATTAGTGGCACACGAAGAGGTGCTCCAAGGTTTGGTCAGATTGGGATCTCAGTTTTGTGGATTAGTGGCACCACGAGAGGTGCTCCAAGGTTTGGTCAGATTGGATCTCAGTTTTGTGGATTAGTGGCACCACGAAGAGGTGCTCCAAGGTTTGGTCAGATTGGGATCTCAGTTTTGTGGATTAGTGGCATCACGAAGAGGTGCTCCAAGGTTTGGTCAGATTGGGATCTCAGTTTTGTGGATTAGTGGCATCACGAAGAGGTGCTCCAAGGTTTGGTCAGATTGGGATCTCAGTTTTGTGGATTAGTGGCACCACGAAGAGGTGCTCCAAGGTTTGGTCAGATTGGGATCTCAGTTTTGTGGATTAGTGGCATCACGAAGAGGTGCTCCAAGGTTTGGTCAGATTGGGATCTCAGTTTTGTGGATTAGTGGCATCACGAAGAGGTGCTCCAAGGTTTGGTCAGATTGGGATCTCAGTTTTGTGGATTGAGTGGCACCACGAAGAGGTGCTCCAAGGTTTGGTCAGATTGGGATCTCAGTTTTGTGGATTAGTGGCACCACGAAGAGGTGCTCCAAGGTTTGGTCAGATTGGGATCTCAGTTTTGTGGATTAGTGGCACCACGAAGAGGTGCTCCAAGGTTTGGTCAGATTGGGATCTCAGTTTTGTGGATTAGTGGCACCACGAAGAGGTGCTCAAGGGTTTTGGGTTTCAGATTGGGATCTCAGTTTTGTGGATTAGGGGCACCACGAAGAGGTGCCCCAAGGTTTGGTCAGATTGGGATCTCAGTTTTGTGGATTAGCGCATCACGAAGAGGTGCTCCAAGGTTTGGTCAGATTGGGATCTCAGTTTTGTGGATTAGCGGCATCACGAAGAGGTGCTCCAAGGTTTGGTCAGATTGGGATCTCAGTTTTGTGGATTAGCGGCATCACGAAGAGGTGCTCCAAGGTTTGGTCAGATTGGGATCTCAGTTTTGTGGATTAGCGGCATCACGAAGAGGTGCCTCCAAGGTTTGGTCAGATGGGATCTCAGTTTTGTGGATTAGCGGCATCACGAAGAGGTGCTCCAAGGTTTGGTCAGATGGGATCTCAGTTTTGTGGATTAGTGGCATCACGAAGAGGTGCTCCAAGGTTTGGTCAGATTGGGATCTCAGTTTTGGGATTAGTGCATCACGAAGAGGTGCTCCAAGTTTGGTCAGATTGGGATCTCAGTTTTGTGGATTAGTGGCATCACGAAGCGGTGCTCCAAGGTTTGGTCAGATTGGGATCTCAGTTTTGTGGATTAGTGGCATCACGACGAGGTGCTCAAGGTTTGGTCAGATTGGGATCTCAGTTTGTGGATTAGTGGCATCACGAAGAGGTGCTCCAAGTTTGGTCAGATTGGGATCTCAGTTTTGTGGATTAGCTGGCATCACGAAGAGGTTGCTCCAAGGTTTGGTCAGATTGGGATCTCAGTTTTGTGGATTAGTGGCATCACGAAGAGGTGCTCATCAAGGTTTGGTCAGATTGGGATCTCAGTTTTGTGGATTAGTGGCATCACGAAGAGGTTGCTCCAAGGTTTGGTCAGATTGGGATCTCAGTTTTGTGGATTAGTGGCATCACGAAGAGGTGCTCCAAGGTTTGGTCAGATTGGGATCTCAGTTTTTGTGGATTAGTGGCATCACGAGAGGTGCTCCAAGGTTTGGTCAGATTGGGATCTCAGTTTTGTGGATTAGCGGTCATCACGAAGAGGTGCTCCAAGGTTTGGTCAGATTGGATCTCAGTTTTGTGGATTAGTGGCACCACGAAGAGGTGCTCCAAGGTTTGGTCAGATTGGGATCTCAGTTTTGTGGATTAGCGGCATCACGAAGAGGTGCTTCAAGGTTTGGTCAGATTGGGATCTCAGTTTTGTGGATTAGTGGCATCACGAAGAGGTGCTCCAAGGTTTGGTCAGATTGGGATCTCAGTTTGTGGATTAGTGGCATCACGAAGAGGTGCTCCAAGGTTTGGTCAGATTGGGATCTCAGTTTTGTGGATTAGCGGCATCACGAAGAGGTGCTCCAAGGTTTGGTCAGATTGGGATCTCAGTTTTGTGGATTAGTGGCAACACGAAGAGGTGCTCCAAGGTTTGGTCAGATTGGGATCTCAGTTTTGTGGATTAGTGGCATCACGAAGAGGTGCTCCAAGGTTTGGTCAGATTGGGATCTCAGTTTTGTGGATTAGTGGCAAAACGAAGAGGTGCCCCAAAGGGTTTGGTCAGATGGGATCTCAGTTTTGTGGATTAGCGGCATCACGAAGAGGTGCTCCAAGGTTGGTCAGATTGGGATCTCAGTTTTGTGGATTAGCGGCATCACGAAGAGGTGCTCCAAGGTTTGGTCAGATTGGGATCTCAGTTTTGTGGATTAGTGGCACCACGAAGAGGTGCTCCAAGGTTTGGTCAGATTGGGATCTCAGTTTTGTGGATTAGTGGCATCACGAAGAGGTGCTCCAAGGTTTGGTCAGATTGGGATCTCAGTTTTGTGGATTAGTGGCATCACGAAGAGGTGCTCCAAGGTTTGGTCAGATTTGGGATCTCAGTTTTGAGGATTAGTGGCACCACGAGAGGTGCTCCAAGGTTTGGTCAGATTGGGATCTCAGTTTTGTGGATTAGTGGCATCACGAAGAGGTGCTCCAAGGTTTGGTCAGATTGGGATCTCAGTTTTTGTGGATTAGTGGCATCACGAAGAGGTGCTCCAAGTTTTGGTCAGTATTGGGATCTCAGTTTTGTGGATTAGCGGCATCACGAAGAGGTGCTCCAAGGTTTGGTCAGATTGGGATCTCAGTTTTGTGGATTACGTGGCACCACGAAGAGTGCTCCAAGGTTTGGTCAGATTGGGATCTCAGTTTGTGGATTAGTGGCATCACGAAGAGGTGCTCCAAGGTTTGGTCAGATTGGGATCTCAGTTTTGTGGATTAGTGGCACCACGAAGAGGTGCTCCAAGGTTTGGTCAGATTGGATTCTCAGTTTTGTGGATTAGCGCATCACGAAGAGGTGCTCCAAGGTTTGGTCAGATTGGGATCTCAGTTTTGTGGATTAGCGGCATCACGAAGAGGTGCTCCAAGTTTGGTCAGATTGGGATCTCAGTTTTGTGGATTAGTGGCACCACGAAGAGGTGCTCCAAGGTTTGGTCAGATTGGGATCTCAGTTTTGTGGATTAGTGGCATCCACGAAGAGGTGCTCCAAGGTTTGGTCAGATTGGGATCTCAGTTTTGTGGATTAGTGGCAATCACGAAGAGGTGCTCCAAGGTTTGGTCAGATTGGGATCTCAGTTTTGTGGATTAGTGGCACCACGAAGAGGTGCTCCAAGGTTTGGTCAGATTGGGATCTCAGTTTGTGGATTAGTGGCATCACGAAGAGGTGCTCCAAGGTTTGGTCAGATTGGGATCTCAAGTTTGTGGATTAGTGGCACCACGAAGAGGTGCTCCAAGGTTTGGTCAGATTGGGATCTCTCAGTTTTGTGGATTAGTGGCATCACGAAGAGGTGCTCCAAGGTTTGGTCAGATGGGATCTCAGTTTTGTGATTAGTGGCATCACGAAGAGGTGCTCCAAGGTTTGGTCAGATTGGGATCTCAGTTTTGTGGATTAGTGGCATCACGAAGAGGTGCTCCAAGGTTTGGTCAGATTGGGATCTCAGTTTTGTGGATTAGCGGCATCACGAAGAGGTGCTCCAAGGTTTGGTCAGATTGGGATCTCAGTTTTGTGGATTAGTGGCACCACGAAGAGGTGCTCCAAGGTTTGGTCAGATTGGGATCTCAGTTTTGTGGATTAGTGGCACCACGAAGAGGTGCTCCAAGGTTTGGTCAGATTGGGATCTCAGTTTTGTGGATTAGTGGCACCACGAAGAGGTGCTCCAAGGTTTGGTCAGATTGGGATCTCAGTTTTGTGGATTAGTGGCACCACGAAGAGGTGCTCCAAGGTTTGGTCAGATTGGGATCTCAGTTTTGTGGATTAGTGGCACCACGAAGAGGTGCTCCAAGGTTTGGTCAGATTGGGATCTCAGTTTTGTGGATTAGTGGCACCACGAAGAGGTGCTCCAAGGTTTGGTCAGATTGGGATCTCAGTTTTGTGGATTAGTGGCACCACGAAGAGGTGCTCCAAGGTTTGGTCAGATTGGGATCTCAGTTTTGTGGATTAGTGGCATCACGAAGAGGTGCTCCAAGGTTTGGTCAGATTGGGATCTCAGTTTTGTGGATTAGTGGCATCACGAAGAGGTGCTCCAAGGTTTGGTCAGATTGGGATCTCAGTTTTGTGGATTAGTGGCATCACGAAGAGGTGCTCCAAGGTTTGGTCAGATTGGGATCTCAGTTTTGTGGATTAGTGTAGTGGCACCACGAAGAGGTGCTCCAAGGTTTGGTCAGTGTCAGACCTGATCTTTGCCTCGTCAGTCTGCGGCCCGGAGAAATGTTTAACGGCTAAAAACAATTAACTAAACAGAGAATAAATTAACACTTCGTGATATGCAATATGTTTTTATTAATGACCAAAACTGATGCATTATTACACATAATATGGGAGGCAACTGCGCAAATTGATGCTTTGGTAATTATGTGTTTTACTTCCCCTTGTTCACAACTATTTTCTTGATAAATACTCAGCTGGCACCTTGCTGTCTTGATAGGCGAAAGTTTGTAACACTGTGCTTCACAAAAGCATAACTACAACCCATGGCGGTAGCGAATGTGGCCTGATCAGACTAATTCGTGTGGTAAATGAACGTCCACAATAGATTCGTGTGAGCACATGGTCATTTCCACCACCGCGTATCATCTGACGTCTCACATGCTCGGTGTGTGACCTATCTACAATCATTTTCTTCTGTTGATTTATTTGGTTGTTTCGGAATTTCAGATTTTAAATATTGAGCACAACCCACTACTGGCAAATGGCCTTTATTCCGTCGGTGATCTTTTCTCTCCATGCAACGCTAACAGCGGCGACTTACTCCCAATGTGCAATATCAATGGCTGTGTCATTCATACCCCAATGACAAACATCTGTGTACCGTATGGAGGACGACCCCGATAGCTTTTCATCATAATCATGTGTCATGCCGATAGGCGTGAGCGGTCACGTTTCGCCATCGCACGCGATACCCAGAGTCGTGGATCAGTTCTGTGTTCTTGTCTCTATCATGGCATGTGGCCAAAACATCTAGATGCTCACTTCTCTGCCTTTCCATTGAATTCTTCCCCCTCCGTCATGCCAGTTGTCATCACATTCTCTAGTTCATTTCTTGCCATGATGTGCCCAAAAACATCTTGTCTGTCTAGGTCTAATTACTCTAATCAGTTTAAGATTTCATTTGTTTCATGTAGGACTTGCTCAGTGGTTTTTTTTTTTTTCTACCCATGGTATTCTTTGCATTTTCCTCATAAGCCACATTTCAGCTGTTATTATATGTTGTTCGTCTTGTCAGCTCATTGTCCACGTTTCACATCCACACAAAGTACAGGTTCTATGTAGCACTTCAACACTCTTTTTCTCCGAAGTATTTTACCCATCTTTAATTGATCAACAAAAAATGATGTCATTTGATTTTCTACCGTCGCCCAGCCTCCTAATGTGCCCTATCCATCAAAGTCTACGAAGACTGAGGATGGAACAAACCGTCACATAACTCATCTTTACAATACTTCGGTATGTGTGATCTTATCTTGCCACTTAATACCAAGTATTCTTCGCCGACAATGCATATTAAAGCAGATTAAACGTTTCTCTTGGTATGAGTAAGTTGACCAGGTTTCACAGCCATTAAGAAAAGCATTAAGCACACAGGCCTGATAGACCAGTACTTGTGTTTTGACAGTAAGCTTTCTATTTGCCCAGACTCTCTTTATTAATCTGTTCATTGTTGCTGCTGCTTTACCAATCCTGAGGTTGATTTCCTGATCTAGAGATAATGGATTGATTATCCTATATGCACGTCGCTATTGATGCAATCTTAAATATAACAAATTGGAGGTAACTGGGCAAATTAAAACTTTCATAATTATGTGTATTACTTCCCCTTGATCATAATTATTTTATTTTACAGTTAGTTGACTGTCCGCTACTGGACGTGGCAATAAACCCCTGTATTTTAAAGCCACGGGTGCTGGCTTAATAACTTATTCAGGGTAACCAATTAACATGAAACTATGAAATAAGGTGTTTTCCTATTACTTCTACCCCATTCAACCTCACAGAAGTTATAACTAGTGGCCGTTGTTTCGTCTTCTGTCTGGGACTTTGTGTCTCGTTAGTTCGGACTGTTTCCTTCTTGGTGTGTCCCTTGAGTAGTTCAGTCTATACCAGTGGTTCTAAACCGGTGGGGAAATCCCCCCCCCCCACCCCCGGGAGGAATTTTAGGGTTTCCGGGGGGGGGGGGGGGATTAAGATTATTAATATAATAATACAAGAACCGATTACTTGATATTGTTTTTCCCTTCATACTGTACGGTTCTGTACGTTTCACAATTCTAAAATTCAATGTATAAAGTAAGTAGACCCACAAATCATGTTTTATGTGGACGTCTAGACTCGTTTTAGTACGTGCTATTAAATTTAGTTTCTATTATTGCGTATACTGTTTAGGGGCGGGGCGGGATTTTTAGGTAGGAAATACGAAATGGGGGAATGGCGTTCTGAAAATATGGTGAAGGGGGGCACGGGCCAAATTTTTAGGTAGGAAATACGAAAGGGAGGGGGGGGGGGGGTGATGTTCTGAAAATATGGTGAAGGAGGGCACGGGCCAAAAAAGGTTGAGAACCACTGATCTATACAGTAGCATGGTATGGTCAGTACTAGTTTTAATAGATCGATGCGAGTGAAATAACACTTGGAGACTTGAAGGACAAATACAAGCTGAGAGGCAGAGACACAGAGTGCAGCAGACAATTAAAAAGTGACAAGTTAAAGATGGATTTTAAAGGAAAAGACAGACCAAGGCGGAGAGGTTGATGGATAGAGGGGGAAAGACAGAGAGATAATTAGAGGGTGGTGACTGACAGACAGGCAGACTGGCTGAGGTACAGAATAAAGTACAACGGTGAGATAAAGAGACACACAATGGACACAAAAAGATGAAAAGGGGGAGGGAGAGAGAGAGAGAGAGAGAGAGAGAGAGAGAGAGAGAGAGAGAGGTGGGGGCAAAATATTGGCAGGGGTATATGGAGAGATAAATAAAGATATGTAAAGAGAGAAAGAAGCATTCAGAAATAGAAGGAATCTGACAGAGAAAGAGACAGACAGACAGACAGACAGACAGACAGACAGACAGACAGACAGACAGACAGACAGTACACGTATATGCATACCTATATGCATGCATTTATACATATATTTAAATGAGAAAGGGAGACAGAGAGAGACACACAGAGAAAGAGTGAGGAAGATATAGTGTGACAGAGAGAGAGAGAGAGAGAGAGAGAGAGAGAGAGGGAGAGAGAGAGAGACAGAGACAGAGACATGAGAGAGAACGAGAGGCAAACAGAAAGAGTGAGAAAGAGAGAGGGACAGAGAGAGAGAGAGAGAGAGAGAGAGAGAGAGAGAGAGAGAGGGACAGAGAGAGAGAGAAAGGTAGAGAGAGAGGGGGTGTATGTGTGTATGTTTGTGCGTGACAAAGAGAGCTAGAGAGGGTGAGAAAGAGAGTTTTAGAGACAGTAGAGAGACAGAGTGAGTAAGAAAGTGAGAGAGAGAGAGAGAGAGAGAGAGAGAGAGAGAGAGAGAGAGAGAGAGAGAGAGAGAGAGAGAGAGAGAGAGAGAGAATGAGATAGAGGCGTGAAAGTGAAACCTCAAAAGTATAGAGACAGGTGAGACTACACTACACACGGATTAATCACCATCTCGACCAGTGAAACAATGAGCCAGAAACAAAAGGCACACAGTTGATTGCCGGTACACCTGTACGCGCTGTTGCAACAGGTGTGTCTAGATCCTGAAAGGTTGCTAATTGCTTCTTAATGAATAAACAATAACCCAAGCTAGAAGGACTTCTTAGGCGCACCGGCTGTGGCACTCTCCAACAGCCTAAAGCCACATAGGCTAAACATCTATGCTGGGAAACCTGTTGCGAGACCACGTAGCCTAGTTTTGCCAAATAACAACATAGTATGTAATAAGTACAATGAACGAATATCACACACACACACACGCGCATGCATACACACACACACACACACACACACACACACACACACACACACATATATATAATATATATATATATATATATATATATATATTATATATATATATATATATATATATATATATATGTATGTATATAATATATATATGATATATATATATATATATATATATATACACTAGCTGACCCGGCCCGGCTTCGCCCAGACTCTGTCTATCTGTCTGTCTGTCTGTCTGTTATTTTTTATGTTGTCGTATAATTTTCATGTAAAAAATAATGTTGTCGTATAATTTTCATGTAAAAATTGATGTTATGGTATCGAGAACAACCTTAGATAAGCGAAGACCAACATATAAAAAGCATTAGAAAGAGCACTTGAAAGATCTTTACATCTTCCCCCAACAATTAACTTGGGTAAATGGAGCGGCGGCAGCAGCAGCAGCAGCAGAAGAAGAAGAAGAAAAAGAAGGAGGAGGGGAGGAGGAGGAGGAGGGGAAGGAGGAGGGGGAGGAGGAGGAGAAGGAGGGGGAGGAGGAGGGGAGGAGGAGGAGGTCTATCAAGGAGGAATATCATCAGCAGAGTTGATCCAGAACACCAAAGACCGAGATCTGTGGAGAGCCATGAACGCCTACGCCAGCCGGCACGGCACTTGATGATGATATAGCATGTAGGATTGATTGATTGATTGATTGATTTAGGAATCGACATCACAGCATTCGGGGCATTCCCATAAGTGCTCCGTCCCCATCCTCAGCAGCCAGGGAAGAGTTCCAACACTAATAGTACCAGTAGCAATCTGATTATAAGTCCGTCTCGCCTTTCCTTTGAGCGTTGATCGTCGGCCAGATCCCTTCGTCACTCCTCGTTGTCTCATTCTTGCCAGACCATGGTAATCCATTTGCTCCTCCGAGGTGTGCACGTGCTCCCACAAGGCCGCAACCACGTCTGCCTTGTCATGTATCAATACTCCACCAAGTTCTGCAGAGCCAGCCAATATGTCCGCCTGTTCATTTCCCAGCACACCGGCATGCCCCGGAGAAAAGATCCAGGCGATGCTTGTCACCCGTGACCTCCGAAGCGAAGCAAGCCACTCCGCACGAAGTCTGCCCGTCCTCACCCTCTTCAGCATGCTTTCTGTATCAGTGACAATCACGATGTGTGTGTCGTATTCTCCATCCAGCGGAGAGTCGCAGTGACTGCCTCCACTTCCATTCTTAAGCTGGATGTTGTGGTATCATATGCCAGGCTCTCCTGCCCCAAACATCGACCATTAGCTTTGGCTATGAAACCCCAGCCACTTCTCTCACCTCTTGACACCGAACCATCTGTGTAGATAATCACATCACTCGAATGAGCATTGTCCTGAATTAGTTGCTGGATTTCCACTTCCGTGGCCCCTGCTGGCCACTCCCTGCACTCCCGGCTTAATGTGATTATAACTCTGCACAAGTCTGACTGCTCCGCTGGCACTCTGACCCACTCCTCTCTAGGATTATAACCATATTATAGCGTGTAGGATTATAACCATATTATAACATGTAGGATTATAACCGCCGGCTTCCTGGCCTAGAGGTTAGCAACTTTTCTCCGTAATCTCGTATACTCGCGTAAGTAACGTGACGACGGTGAGAATCAGCAGTGGTTCGAATCGCGTCGGTAACTTACGGGGTATGTGAGCCGGCCGTTCAGAAAGCAATGGCAAACTACTGAGCGTAATCTTGCCAAGAAATCAACAATCAGCTGAAAGATGCTGATGTTGACAGCAATGTCCTTTAAAGGGTATGCAAACATGTTTTTTTTAGGATTATAACCATAATATAGCTTGCAGGATTATAACGATATTATAGCGTGTAGGATTCTAACAATATTATAGCATTAAGGATTTTACGATATGATATCGTGTAGGATTATAACCATATTATAGCGTGTAGGATTATAACGACATTACAGCGTGTATGATTAAAACCATATTATAGCGTGTAGGATTATAACCATATTATAGCATGTAGGATTATAAAGATATTAATAAAATTGGGTGGAACTGCGGTAAAGCTGTGAAAATGTAAACAATATAAAA
Organism: Cepaea nemoralis; assembly: GCA_014155875.1. Taxonomy (NCBI): domain Eukaryota; kingdom Metazoa; phylum Mollusca; class Gastropoda; order Stylommatophora; family Helicidae; genus Cepaea; species Cepaea nemoralis. The sequence continues at coordinate 60,256 of JACEFZ010003621.1, read as the reverse complement.
TGACACAAAGTAGTGCAACTTTATATAACAGAATTACGACATATACAGGACGTTGCGGCGATTAGCCTTCATCAGCAAACAAACACATTCACAAACACAACATATAGTCAAGGAGATCTCCTGTGACTACATCAAAAGGTGACGACAGGACGAGAAGAACAAAAGGATGAAAAATGAAAGCAATGAAGAGAAAATGAGAATAGGAAAAAATGCTCATACTCACCTCATAATTCCGATCTGTGTGTAACTCGGAATATCGCCGATGTCTTCTTTTTATACCCAACCGATGGAGTGAGATGGAGGATGATGGCGGGGTGATAGGTGTTGCGGTTCAGTGAGCACATTGAAAGAAGGGGAGGGGGCGGAGGCAGGAGGGCAGGATTATAACGGTTTTATAGCATGCAGGATTATAACGGTGTTATAGTGTGTAGGATTATAACGATATTATAGCGTTTAGGATTATAACGGTATTATAGCATGTAGGATTATAACGGTATAATAGCATTCAGTATTATAATGGTATTATAGCGTGCTGTATTACAGCGGTATTATAGCGTGTAGGATTATAACGGTATTATAGCATGCAGGATTATAACGGTATTATAGTGTGTAAGATTATAATGGTTTTATAGCGTTTAGGATTATAACGGTATTTTAGCGTGTAGTATTATAACGGTATTATAGCATGCGGGATTACAACGGTACTATAGCGTGAAGGATTATAACGGTATTATAGCATGCAGGATTATAACGGTACTATAGCATGCATGATTATAACGGTAGTATAGTGTGTAGGATTATAACAGTATTATAGCGTTCAGGATTATATAAGTAACAAGTAACGTTCCTGAATCTTTTACACACCTGGGAGTTATTGCAACTGATGAATCCACCAAGCACACAACCAACCAATGAACCAACCAAAGAATCAACAAACCAACCAACCATCCAACGAATCAATCAATTAACCAACCAACCAACCAATCAACCAACCAATCAACCAACAACAAACAAACCAATCACAAACCCACCAACAATGTGTCGCATTATCACAGCCTCTTGGAAGACTTAATCTCCAGAATTAACCACCAATTAACCAACCAATCAATCAACCTACCAAATACTCAATCAATCAATCGGCCAATCAGCAAACCAATCAATAAATCAATCAACGGCTGCTCACAGCCGCCTGAAAGACTAGATCTTCAGGATTTTTCACTATGTCTTCCTCCCCAACCATTAACATATTCAATGTTTCCGTAATGTCCCCGGACCCCTGACACTGGAGTGGGCCCATGCCTATCTTCCAGAAACTATCCCTTCCACTCTTGGTCGAATTAAACCTGTAGCTTTAGAAGCTTCAGTGCCGGGGATTCCATCAGCTTTGGCAACTGCACAGATTACATGCAGCCCCAGGAGCCCGGTAAACTGCGAGACAGGAGGTGCTCAAAGTAATTGCAGCCCAAAGGCGTACACAATTTTATTCCGTCCGTTCCTATGGCGGCTCTTCCTACACCACTACAACGTGTAATGTGACAGTGGGTTTGAGTTTTCGAGAAATGATGTTCTTTACGGGCCCGCTTTCTTCATCGTAGCTCCAGTCTCATCTCATCTCATCATAATCTCAGTATCATCTCATCATAATCTCATCTCATCTAATTTTATCTTATCTCATCTCATCTTGTTCATCTTGTACATGGCGGTGTTGAGGTGAAGCATAAACAGCGGGAAAGTGCCCGCTTATGGGCTTCATATATCGACAACCCCACGGACTCTGTATTAGTATCAGCATAAATAAATAAAGTATACAGCCATCGAATGTATTTACAATCAAGCTACCTCTGCTAAGATTGTAATCATGTCACTGTCTCTGCAGTCAAGCGCATTGATCACTGTGTTATCACGTATGCTACACTGAGCTACAACCATTTATATGTCTATTCTGGCATCAGCTAAGTAAATATACATTTATTATCTGTTGTTTATGTGCTGAGGAAGGAATTAACCACAACGTCCGTTCAGTCACGTGTGACTGTATTCTTGCAAAGCTGACCAACTGCACTTCTTCTTTTCAATGATTTTCTTAATGTGTTTTTACATCTTTCCTGCGGTTCACGAATTCCATTTCTCGCCAATTTTATTTCTGATCGTCTGTAACTTCTGGCTTTGTGAAACCCCAACATAGCGATAACAAACATTCCACCTATTACAAGGACCTCCTGTCTCCTTAGTGAGTCTACTCTAAAAGCCACCGACATAAAAGGCCTACCGAATGAATTGAGATTAGCCGAAGATATACAACAGTTAGCGATCTGTCTGGCAATTCATGGTACACTGTCCCTCAAGGACACAGTTGGTTAATTAGATGTGGTAGAGTGATCAAAGAACAGCCAGCATAGGAATAGTCAGTAGCCGAGATACATATAATTGTAGTTATCATTAAATCTAAATAATCAAGAAGAATCCGGGGAGATATCAGGGGAAAAAAAAAGACACACAGTCTGCGATTTCTGGATTTTGTCTTTGTTCTGTTTATTTGCCCGAAGCTGATTTTAACTGGTTTTGGGTGACATTGCTTCGGGTAAAATGGTTGTAATGGCGACGATGTACTCTAAGACAAAGAAAGTAAATGTGAGGTATGTTGGTGTATCGGTCAGTTTTCTTGTTTGATTTAGAAATAATGTATGTTTTTATCAGAATTGGGGTGCTCTGTTTTCGTTTTTTTTTTTTTTTTGACTGCCAAAGTTAAGGTCTGAATAAAATTAGTGGGACTGCAGTAAAGCTGTGGAAATGCAAACAACATAAAAGAACACTGAGTAATGCAGCTTTACAGTACACATATATCTCAGACAAAGGGCGTTTGCTGTCACTAGCATTCATCAGTACACACGTACAAGAAAACACAACATATAAACAAAGAAAGACACTACAGTGACTACATTAAGGCATTATAACCGAATAAAAGGAATGCAAAGATGACCACAGTTTCCTCCTCTCTCTCTCTCTGTCTCTCTCTCTCTCTCTCTCTCACACACACACACACACTCTCTCTCTCTCTCTCACACACACTCTCTCTCACACACACACGGTCTCTCTCTCTCTCTGTCTCTGTCTGTCTGTCTGTCTGTCTCTCTCTCTCTCTCTCTCTCTCTCTCTCTCTCTCTCTCTCTCTCTGTCTCTTTCTATGGCTCCCATCTCCCTATTTCAACAACTCAGACTCCATTCAGGGAATCGGAGCTAAGTAGCACATTTTCCCCCCATTTGTTCTTATGATTTCATTGTTCTAATTTTATTTCCATGTTTCCATCCTTCTCATTAAGTTATTTTGCCTTAAAGTAGTCAGTGTCGTGTCTTCCCCGCTTTATGTATTCTCTTTTCTTGTATTCGTTTGCCGATGAAGGCTTTTCGCCACCACTTCCTCTGTTTTCCGTAAGTCTGTTCTGTAAAACTGCTTACTCCATGTTCTCTCATGTTGTTTGCAAATCAAAGTTCTGCGACGTCTCCATTCTCGCAGGGATTGGTGTTAGAATGGCGGTGTCTCAGGGGAATCACATGTAACAACATCATCCTGTCAGCCATGACTGTGGTTTGTTTCGACACTATGATGCCAGAACAGGCATCATCATGTACCTCGCCAGCTGGCGTAGGCGTTGAAGTCTCTCCATAGACCTCGGTCTTTGGCGCTCTAGGTCAACTCCGCTGATGATACCCTTCCTTGTCACCGTCTCCGTCCATCCAGCATCATTTCTCTCGGCCTACCACTGCATTTTCTCCCACTGACCTTTCCTATTGTCACAATGTTTTCCCAGCGCTTTTCTTTTCATTAGATTGGGAAAAACTGTGTTTGTCTCTTGTTTATAGTTGTTTACAATGGTCTACTTTCATTAGCCTTTCCAGGCAATCGGGTTTATTATTCTAGCAGTCCTAAGTATTCGTTTCAGGAACCACATCTCATTGCTTCCAAGCTCGTCTTCCTTTGTTCATTCAATATTCCTGCTTATAGTAAGACATGTATTTCTTTATATAACATTTCGGTTTTAGACTTTATTTTGTTACATTTAGACTTTATATAACATTTCAGTATTCTCTTGCTGACATTTAATGATGGTAGCTTATTGAACATACACGAATGACTTGTATAAACCAAATGTGGTCAATCTCCACATGTATTGCAATGTAGGATCAGCAGCAAGTACAAAAGGGACATAACTGCTACAAGGGAGACAATTATTCGAGTCACAAAACCAGGCATGTCGGGGCCTAGTTTAGTGAAGAATTTATGTGCAAGTTCAGCCTCCAAGGAACGTTTGCAATCAAAACGGCGACGTGAGAAACATGTCACATCCAGCAGCCTCGTTGTGCACAGGCTGCTTCAAATGTTTTTACAACTGGTGTATGCAATGAAGTCTTGCCACAACCATCATTCTGTGATGATGAATGTTAAATTATTCGCTGAAGATCAGCGTGGAGGAATGGATAATATGGCTCGTTCTTAATCATCCTGTCTGCCGATGCTAAGGGAATTTGGCTAAGATCAATGTGTAGATTTATCTGCACTTCATCTGGCCAGGGTGATAAGACGGTACTGCAAACTCTAATCACCAAATCACTGTCAACTAACACTGGCAGACGGGCTTTGGTAGACCAGTATTGGACTAAGAGGCCTTAAAAAATGATGCCACGTAGCCGGCTCAACCTCCTACACCTACCATTTGGACTAAACTGTTGACTTCTCGTCCTTGATTTGGGAACATAAATTACAAGTATCTCTGAAGTCGGAGTGTATTCACCTGATGGCGAGGGACACTGGTAATATGGAAAGCTAATCAACACGCAGCCGGTCTCCCTGGTCGAGTGGTTAGCAGCTTTCTCCTTAACCCGGAATACTCTCGTGGTTGACGTGAGCGCACGAGAATTGGAAGCGCTTCGAGTCGCGCCAGTGACTTATGAGAGTATGGAGCCGGTCGCTCAGAAAGCAATGGCAAATTACTGAGCATAATTTTGCCAAGAAATCAACAATCAGCTAAAAGATGCTAATGTTGACAGCGATGTCCTGTAAAGGATATGCAAAACATTATTATAATCAACACGCAAACATTCAGTCCGGTGCACTAGAAAAAGTAACATGGACTTCATTATCTCCCATGGATAACGATCCTTTCAAATTAATAACAGGCTGGGATGGGCCCTAATTCTACTATAACTATTATTATAATTAAAATTATAACTTCTGTTCTGAGGTTGAACAGAGTAGAGAGAAGTAATGTAAAAACAGCACACATTCATTGTTATCTTATTACCCCCTTAGTGAGTTTAGGATTATGAGTGAGTATATGTGTATGCGATGGAGTGTGTATTTGTGTGTATGCAGGTAAGTGTGTATGTGCGACGTGTATGTGTGTCTGTCTGCTTGCCTGTCTCATAACATGATAATATGCATTGTTTATGTTCACAACTTTTATTTGACAATGTTATTGGACGGGCAGAATGTAAGACGGGCGTGCGTGCCCAGTTTGTGACCATTTGAAAATAAATTTCGTTCGTTCATTCGTTCGGCCATATGGAATAATCGGGACAAGAACACAGGCCTGATCCGAGACTGGTGATAATGTGAAATGGCTTATTGTGAATGCCCACAATTATTAGCATGGCATCTGGTAATGACACCTTAGAAAAGGCTTGGAAGAAGCAGAGATGTGGTTCCTGAGACGAATGATGCAAATTCCTTGGACTACAAAGTAACTAACGACGGCTGCCTGAAACAGGCTAATGAAACTAGAACACGATGAACAACAGTAAGAAAGAGGCAAACAGCTTTATCTGGTCATTTGATTAGAAGAGAGGCATTGAGAACATTGTGACAACTGGAAAGATCTTGGGGAAGTGATGCAAAGGCAGTCGAAAAGAAATGTTGCTGGATGGGCTGAAACCCTTGCAAGGACGAATATCATCAGCAGCGTTGACAGAGATCTGTGGAGAGACATGAACACCTACGCCAGCTGGCAGGGGGCATGATGATGGTGATGATGATGATTCATTATATTATTTTTATTAAGAGGGAATGTAGTCTGCCGTGAGATATGGGCCTTAGGAAGGCAATCCTGAAAGTAAATTAAGCAAACACCAGGTGTAATGGGCCTGCGCTTCTTTTCTGTTTAGCTCAGTTTTCAATAAACTACACTGAAGGGTTGTTGGTGAATCAGGATGAATCATGAAGGATTAGTCAGCCCTCAACCAACGATGAAAGCATCGACAAGCTGCCGCCTGCCTCAACAACCTTGATCTGTGTCGCCATCTTGTCCATGAACATTGACTGTCCGGGCAACAGGTTTGGTGGCCAGCACACTGGGGATTAGAACAGGAGATAGTTTCACTCATTTCTCCATGTTTGTTATAGTTGTCGTCGATGGCCGCCGTAGTAGTAGTAGTAGTAGTAGTAGTAGTTAGTAGTAGTAGTAGTAGTAGTAGTAGTAGTAGTAGTAGTAGTAGTAGTAGTAGTAGTAGTAGTAGTAGTAGTAGTAGTAGTAGCAGTAGTAGTAGTAGTAGTAGTAGTAGTAGTAGCAGTAGTAGTAGTAGTAGTAGTAGTAGTAGTGGTAGCGGTAGCGGTAGCGGTAGCGGTAGTAGTAGTAGTAGTAGTAGTAGTAGTAGTAGTAGTAGTAGTAGTAGTAGTTACTGCCAAAACAAAAGTCCTTGTCTATCAAGCCTGTGTCCTTAGTACTCTTCTTTATGGCAGTGAAACCTGGACAACTTACTCACACCAAGATAAACGTTTAAACAGCTTTCATATGCGGTGTCTGCGAAGAATTCTTGGTATTAAGTGGCAAGACAAAATCACAAATACTGAAGTATTTGAAAGACCAGGCTGTGTGACAGTTTATTCCATGCTCAGTCTTCGTAGACTTAGATGGATAGGACATCTTAGGAGGATGGATGATGGTAGAATACCACAGGACATTATTTTTGGTGAATTACAGATGAGTAAGAGATCTCAGGGTCGGCCTCTACTACGATACAAAGAAGTGTGTAAGCGGGACAGGATTGATACAGGCATTGATAATGCACAGTGGGAGCAAGTCGCCGCTGAACGTGTTGCATGGAAGGCAAAGATCAGAAATGGAATAAAGACAAAGGAGAAAATTATTGACGATAAGTCACACACCGAGCGTGTGAGACGTAAGATGGTGCACGATGGTGGAAATGACCACGTGTTCACATGCACCCACTGTGAACGGACATTTACAGCGCGAATTGGCCTTATCAGGCACATTCGCTACCGCCAACGGTAAAAGTTATTATGCCTTTTTAAAGCACAAATTATCGTCTGTCAAGACGACAAGGTGCCAATAATAATAATAATAATAATAATAATAATAAGTAGTAGTAGTAGTAGTAGTAGTAGTAGTAGTAGTAGTAGTAGTAGTAGTAGTAGTAGTAGTAATGGTATAGTACTGGGAATAGTAGTAGTAGTAGTAGTAGTAGTAGTAGTAGTAGTAGTAGTAGTAGTAGTAGTAGTAGTAGTAGTAGTAGTAGTAGTAGTAGTAGTAGTAGTAGTAGTAGTAGTAGTAGTAGTAGTAGTAGTAGTAGTAGTAGTAGTAGTGGTGGTGGTGGTAGTAGTAACAGTAGTAGTAGTAGTAGTAGTAGTAGTAGTAGTAGTAGGAGGAGGAGGAGGAGGAGGAGTTGTTGTTGTTGTTGTTGTGTAAGTAGTAGTAGTAGTAGTAGTAGTAGTAGTAGTAGTAGTAGTAGTAGTAGTAGTAGTAGTAGTAGTAGTAGTAGTAGTAGTAGCAGTAGCAGAAGTAGTAGTAGTAGTAGTAGTAGTATTAGTAGGAGTAGTAGTAGTAGGTGTAGTAGTATTAGCAGTAGTAGTAGTTAGTAGTTGTTGTTGCTGTTGTTGTTGTTGTTCTTGTTGTTGCAGCGGTAGTAGAAGTAGTAGTAGTAGTAGTAGTAGTAGTAGTAGTAGTAGTAGTAGTAGTAGTAGTATTAGTATTTGTTGTTGTAGTAGTGGTGGTGGTAGTCGTAGTAGTAGTACTTATGATAGTAGTGGTAGTAGTAGCTGCAGCAGCAGTGATAGTAGTAGTAGTAGTAGTAGTAGTAGTAGTAGTAGTAGTAGTAGTAGCAGTAGCAGTAGTAGTAGTAGTAGTAGTAGTAGTAGTAGTAGTAGTAGTAGTAGTAGTAGTAGTAGTAGTAGTAGTAGTAGTAGGTGTTGTAGCAATAGTAGTTGTAGTAATAGTTAGTTAGTTAGTTAGTTAGTTAGTTTAGTTAGTTAGTTAGTTAGTTAGTTAGTTAGTTAGTTGGTTGGTTGGTTGGTTGGTTGGTTGTGGTTGTTGGTTGGTTGGTTGGTTGGTTGGTTGGTTGGTTGGTTAGTTAGTTAGTCGAGGTTCCAACTTCACGGCAACGGGTCATCCCCGTTATTCTCTGTTCCTTGGCCAGTGAATATCGCACAAAATGCTCCTCACTGCCCAATGTGAAAAGCGGAACACACAAGTCTCGACAAGCCAACAGCCCGCACAGATACACCATGCGGTATGCCGCTCTCAGAATGCCAACACAAAAGTCATCCACTGATAATATAGTTCATCGTCGATGGAATCGGCAGCCACCAGAAAGACTTCATTGACTCGTGTTTTATCCCACATCGCTGGGTCTCTTTCCGCAGGGCGACCCACCGATAGCGCCGCACAAAGGACGAACTCCGTAGCTCTAACAACGACTCCCAGGAGTCTCCTGAGAAAATGCACTCGTGAGCCGAAAAGGCAAACCAGTCAATTCAGCAACAGCCGGCCGCCATCGTTCCGAACATGCCGTTCACGCTACAAACAACCGCGAACAGATGTAAAAGCATTTCACGCGACATTCACTGCTCACAGTGTTGCGCCACGCACTCACTCAGAAGCAGGGCGATGGAACCATGCACTACCAATCCAACATGAGGAAAATACTACCAGTAGTAGTAATAGTAGCAGTAGCAGTAGCAGTAGTAGTAGTAGTAGTAGTAGTAGTAGTAGTAGTAGTAGTTGCTGCTGTTGTTGTTGCTGCTGCTGTTGCTGCTGCTGCTGCTGCTGCTACTGCTGCAGCTGCTGCAACAGCAGCAGTATTTCGGGGGAGATATTTCTAAGTATTTCAAACTAACACTTCTCCGTATTGCACACAGATGTGTTTAAAGTCCACGTTTCAAAGTATTTCACATCGATAGTTTCAAGTATTTCCCCCCTCTGCTGTGTGTCCACCGTGACGAGGCAGAGGGGCTTGCGCGTTCCAATGACCCCAAGAGCTATGCCGATGGTAGCACAGCTACTGGTAGGGTCACCCATGTCGGAGAGGTCAAGGGAGAGGGACCAGACGAAGAGACACACAAACATGCTGCCTTGTAGGTAGACTGGGGACAGTCAAAGGCTAGGGAAAGCATCCCGAAAAAAATGCTTGTCGAAATCGGATGTACTGAGCCACAGGCTTGACAAAGCAGTGCAACGTAACTTAATTCATGATGTCACAAATCAAAATTAATCGTTATGGTGCTAATCCCGTGAAGTCCCATCAGGCGGTGATAGTGCCGGGTCCCCTGCCTCGAGGGGGTCCACCCATGACTACTGGTGGTCAACTTCCCCTGTGCTGTGGAGTCAAGGCACAGAGGAGTAAGTTAAGAGCTATTGACCAAATACCCCGGAAACTCAACATACTACAGTGGAATGCCGAAGGAGTTTACAACAAGAAAGTCTCCCTAACACAGCGTCTTCATAAAGATAGAATAGATGTGGCATGCATTCAAGAGACACACCTCAACGCCAATTCCAAATTCTCAGTCAGAGGATATCGGGCCACACGTTTCGACCGCGAAGGACACAAAGGAGGAGTTCTAATACTTACACAAAAAACAATACCTTGCAGCGAAGTATCTGTGATCTCTGACAACCAAACGGAAATTATAGGTGTTGATATAATGATAAAGGACGTGAAAATAAGAATCTACAATCTGTATAGCCCAGCAGATAAGGACCTTACACTCTCAAACATGAAAATAACTGACACAAACTGCATTATTGTCGGAGACTTTAATAGCCGTTCAGAAAGATGGGGATACCCAGATACTGACAAAAGAGGAGATGAATTGGAGGACTGGGAAATAGACTCAAATCTCCATCTACTCAACAAAGCGGATGACACACCGAGCTTCTACTCCAGAAGATGGTTTACCACTTCTACTCCAGACATAGCTTTCTGCACAGGAGATATTCTCAACAAAATCGATCGCCATGTGCTTGACCAATTAGCAGGTAGTGACCACAGACCAATCAAGCTTGTAATGAATATGGAGTATGTTCCACAGGAGCAAAAGCCCTTGCCCCGCTGGAATTACAAACGAGCAGATTGGGACAGATTTGCCATACTAACAGACAAATATTGTGAAAACATAAATACACGATATGGCAACATAAAGCAAATGGTGGAAAGTCTAAACAGAGCGATAATACAGGCAGCCACTGAGTCTATTCCAAGAGGAGCGAGGAAAAATTACAAACCATACTGGACTGAAGAACTACAAAGTTTGGAGGACAAAGTTGAAGATGCCAGGAAGACAGCAGAGAGAGAACAAACAACTTGAAGCGAACATCTCTCTCAAAGCCATCTCAGCAAAATATAAAAGAACAGTAAATCAAACAACAAGAGATTGTTGGAGGGAAAAAACAGAAAACCTGAATTTTGACAGGGATGGAAACAAACTATGGAAACTAGTGAAAGCCATGAACAATGAAGGACCTAGAAACAAACAAATAACAATTAAACAAGGAAATGCCTTGCTTACAGGAAAAAAGGCTGCAAATGCACTAATGGAACACTATGCAAATGCAAACCACATTGATATTACAACCGAACAGAAGAAAGCAATCAAAGACAAACAGATACATCATAGAAATACAGAGACAGCAGCAGAATATATGATGGCAAATCTAACAATGGAAGAAATGGAACAGGCAATGAATACCCTAAAAAAGAAGAAATCACCAGGAAAGGATGGAATCACAAATGAAATGCTAATAGGACTAGGCACCAAGGCAAAGAAGAAACTACTAGCAGTCCTAAATAACAGCTGGAAGAGAGGAATAGTCCCACAGGCATGGAAGGAAGCTATACTAATACCAGTCCCAAAGAAAGGAAAAGACCTGGAAGAACCAAATGGCTATCGACCTATCAGTCTACTTAGCTGTGTAGGAAAATTAATGGAACGCATTATCAATGGCAGGCTAACATGGCATCTGGAAGAAAACAAACTCTTAACACCACACCAAGCAGGATTCAGAAAGTACAGATCCACTGAAGATCAAATAACCTATATAGCTCAGGAAATAGAGGATGCCTTCCAAGAGAAAAAGCACACACTAGCAGGTCTGGATAGATTTAGAAAAAGCATTTGATAAAGTATGGAAGGAAGGACTGAAAGTAAAACTGCAAAAAATGCATGTTTGTGGGAAAAATGTATAAATGGATCAGCCACTACCTTGAGAACAGAACTGCCAGGACAAAAGTACAAGGACAAACAAGCAAAATGATGCTGTTGGAGCAAGGTGTCCCCCAAGGAGGAGTTCTTTCACCAACATTATTCCTAGCATATATAAATGACATCACGGAACATTTTCCAGCCAGAGTACACATATCCTCCTTTGCAGATGACCTAGCCATATGGACATCTGAAGAATATATTAGTACAGCTAACAGCAGAATACAGCAAGCCTTATTAGCGCTAGAGGACTGGTAAAAATCATGGCTAGTGAAGATAAGTGAGGAGAAAACAACATGCACAGTGTTCTTCCTCTCAAATAAAACTCAGCAGTCTAAGCTGGTATTGAATGGAAAAATATTGCGCCATGAAGAAAATCCAAACTATCTAGGAGTCATCTTTGATCGTCGCCTGACATGGAAGACACAGGTTGAGAAAAATCGAACAAGAGCAAGGCAGAGAATGGCAATCATGAAAAAGCTTGCTGGTACAACGTGGGGAGCAGATGAGAAAGTTCTCAAGAAGTTATATACTGGACGGGTGAGGCCAGTACTGGAATATGGCATTGCAGCTTGGGCAACAGCAGCTAAGTCAAACTTTAACAAAATAAGTATAGTCCAGACCCAAGGAATGCGAATCATAACTGGAAGCCTGAAGACAACGCCTATTAATGAACTAGAAAAGATCACTTGTTTACAACCAATGCAGGACAGAAGAGATAGCAGAGCCCAGCAACAAGCAGAAAAATTTAGAAGATTGACAGACCACCCTATGTATAACAGGTTTAATGGTTTTGGAAAGGGAAGACTGAAGCGTAGCAACTTTGTAGAAACTGCAAAACGAAAGATTAGGGCAGATCCCATACTTAACATATCAACAGTCAAGCCCATTTACAATGCATACAACTTCCCAGCTTGGAGACAGCGGCAACTGCCTGAGATGATAGAAAACATTCCTGGTATTGAGAAAAAGAACACTCAGAATGAAACCGAAAGAAGAAAAATAACCCTCAACTACATAAAAGAACATTACCCAAGCAGCAATTGGACCCATGCATATACAGATGGATCAGCCAAAGATTCAATTAAAAATGGAGGAGGAGGAATTCTCCTTAATTTAAAAAATGGAGTGATAAAAACACAGTCAGTGGCAACTGGAAAATTTTCAAGTAACTTCAAAGCGGAGGTAGAGGCTTTGAAAACTGCAGCAGAAATGCTCTTGATGGAGGAAAATAAAGAGAAGCAAATAGCTATCTTCACAGATGCAAAGTCAGCTGTCTCAATACTGAAGAGCAAAAACAGCACAGAACTAGCTGACCTAAGAGCAGCACTCCATGGTCTATGCCAGAAATCCAAAAAAGTTGTAATACAGTGGATCCCATCACATTGCAGTATACCTGGAAATGAAGAGGCTGACAGACTAGCAAAAGAGGGTGGACGATTACCACAGCCTGACATAGACATAACCTATAATGAGGCAAAACGGTTTATTAAAAGCACTTATAGAACCAAATGGGAATCAGAGCATCCAAGCCACCAGAAGGATGATGCATATTACAAACTCGACCGAAGAGAACAAGTAGCAATCTTCAGACTCCGCACAGGACATAACAGGCTGAAACACCACTTGTTCAATAAACTAAAGATAGGAGATACCGATGAATGTAATTGTGGAACTGGTAAAATGACAGCTAAACATTTGCTGCAGGAGTGCCCAATATATGCAGAACAGAGAAAGATATTTTGGCCCACGCCTGCTTCATTTGAGGACAAGCTCTATGGAGATATCAACAAGCTCAAGTTGACTACAGCTTACTTTAACTACATTCAGGTTGACATCTAAAGGTGCATGAAGATGTATTTAGACTGCCACACTTCATACCACAGGTATGTCGGTTACAAAAGCGTCCCAGAGTCATGAAATGGAATATTGCTTGGATAGCACATCCATTACGTGGAAAGTCCGAATCAAAAGCTCACTGTGTGGGCTTCGTAAATGGTGGAAAAAGTGTCCTAGTGACACGAAATGGAATATTGCTTGGATAGCAAATCCATTACGTGAAAAGTCCGAATCGAAAGCTTACTGTGTGGGCTTCATAAAAGGTGGAAAAAGTGTCCTAGTGGCACGAAATGGAATATTGCTTGGATAGCAAATCCTATTATGTGGAAAGTCTTAATCGAAAGCTCACTGTGTGGATGTCATCTGCAGACTGCATTCTTCTGGTTTCCGGAGGAACAGCCTATGTTGAACGGAAGGTGAACATTTTCAAGTATCTCAGACACATATTTCTAAATAATTCATGCGGGTAATTCTAAGTATTCGTATTTCAGGTCGATATTTTTACATAAATGAGGCCGATATTTCAAAATGGCCTTATCTGACGGCTAGTATCTTTTAGTGTTATCATAGTTGTCACAATCTCTTTTGCAACAGAATGAGATTGGTCGTTGTCTAGATCCTGATGCTCCTTTTATATCACTGCAGAGTATAAGCTGGGTTAGCCACATGTCTCACAACATAAGTCATTACTGTAGTACAGATCTATTAGTCACTGAAAAAAGATTGAGTTTGCGCACATAGTATCACTTTAATGATGAATGAACACGGAAACAGGCAACATGTATACATACAGTAACAGTAATTCCAGAATATATCCTCATCACAACCTAACACTCCAGGCCTACTTAGTCTCATCCACCACCACAGTTTACCAGCCACTCTTCCCGGCCCGAACTCACTCGATCCAACCCCCTCTGGGTCTAGGCCTCAACTGACTATCCAATCCTTTCTCGGTCTAAACTTCAACTGACTATCCAACCCTTTCTGGGTCTAAGCTTCAACTCCCTCTCCAGTCCCCTGACTCCACACAACACTACTCCCCAGCCCAAACTGTCTGCCTCACAACCACACTAGCGGGCTGACGCCTCCTCAACTCCCCCTTAAACACACTGCCTCCAACCTTCCCCGTCTATCTTCTTATTTGCCCTTTCCGGAGACCTACCACCCAGGCTTATTTTTCAGACCCGGTCACTTGCTTATGTACTAGCACTTTCACTCCGGGCAATCATCATAAAGTTGATGAATCCAGGCATGTTACAATAGTTATGGTGTGTAAACACACCCCTTACAATCGCGTGTTGTACTATAAATAGTTTGGAGAGAAATAACGATAAGTGTCGTATCACTGGCAATATTTATGTTCTTCAAGTGATAAATATGTCATCAGGAAACACTTAAATAAATACAGGAGAGAGAGAGAGAGAGAGAGAGAGAGAGAGAGAGAGAGAGAGAGAGAGAGAGAGAGAGAGAGAGAGAGAGAGACAGACAGACAGACAGACAGACAGACAGACAGACAGAGACAGACAGAGAGTTGAGTTGAGTTGAGTTAAGAGGAAATCAAGTTGTCTCTCTCTTCTCTACTGTCTATCTATCTCACTCTTTCTCTGTCTGTTTACTCTTCGCTGGCTGCTGAGGATGAGGAAGGAGCGCTTATGGGAATGTCCCGAATGCTGTAATGTTGGTTCTTAAATCAATCAATCAAGCAATCCTTTTGTGTCTCTTTCCTTCGTGCACTCATTAAATGTTACTTCCCTTGTTAAAGTTAACGTCTCCAATATTCAGTTCTTGCTGATTAGATCTGTTTGTTATCATTTTGGTCCAATGAATTGTTTATAACATTATGTATTAAACTCCTCATGGTGGGCTGGTAGTACATGGTTCCGTCGCCCTGCTACTGAGTGAGTGCGTGGGCGACACTGTGAGCTGTGGAATTCGCGGGGACTGCTTTTACAGCTGTCCTGTACAGTGACCTGCATGTTCGGAACAATGGCTGCCGGTTGTTGTTGAATTGACTGATTTGCCTTTTCGGATCACGAGTGCATTTTTCAGGAGACTCCCGGGTGTCGGCGCTGAAGCTGCGGAGTTCGTGCTTTAAGCGACACTTTCGGTGGGTCGCCCTGCGGTAAAAGACCGAGCCATGTGAGAAAACCCGGGTCAATGAGGTCTTTCTGGTGACTGCCGAGTCCATCGACGATGATCTGTGGTTTTCGTGGATTAATTTTGTCTTGTCTATCTGTCTGTCTACTCTCTCTGCCTGCCTGTTTGTCTGTGAGCCCGCCTATCTCCCACAACGAGACCACGTGCAGTAGCGCCCCTATTCCCCAGCACCATACCCTGTCTCCCACAACAAGGTCACGTGCAGTAGCGCCCCTATTCCCCAGCACCATACCCTGTCTCCCACAACGAGGTCACGTGCAGTAGCGCCCCTATTCCCCAGCCACATTCCCTGTCTCTCACAACGAGACCACGTGCAGTAGCGCCCCTATTCCCCAGCCACATTCCCTGTCTCTCACAAAGAGACCACGTACAGTAGCGTCCCTATTCCCCAGCCACATTCCCTGTCTCTCACAACGAACAAAGAGACCACGTGCAGTAGCGCCACTATTCCCCAGCCACATTCCCTGTCTCTCACAACGAACAAAGAGACCACATACAGTAGCGCCCCTATTCCCCAGCCACATTCTCTGTCTCTCACAACGAACAAAGAGACCACATACAGTAGCGCCCCTATTCCCCAGCCACATTCCCTGTCTCCCACAACGAAGTCACGTGCACTAGCGCCCCTATTCCCCAGCCACATTCCCTGTCTCTCACAACGAACAACGAGACCACTTGCAGTAGCGCCCCTATTCCCTAGCCACATTCCCTGTCTCTCACAACGAGACCATGTGTAGTAGCGCCCCTATTCCCCAGCCACATTCCCTGTCTCTCACAACAAGACCACGTGCAGTAGCGCCCGTATTCCCCAGCCACATTCACTGTCTCTCACAACGAGACCACGTGCAGTAGTGCCCGTATTCCCTAGCCACATTCCCTGTCTCTCACAACAAGACCACGTACAGTAGCGCCCCTATTCCCCAGCCACATTCCCTGTCTCTCACAACGAACAAAGAGACCACGTACAGTAGCGCCCTATTCCCCAGCCACATTCCCTGTCTCTCACAACGAACAAAGAGACCACGTACAGTAGCGCCTCTATTCCCCAGCCACATTCCCTGTCTCTCACAACGAACAAAGAGATCACGTACAGTAGCGCCCCTATTCCTCAGCCACGTTACCTGTCTCTCACAACAAGACCACGTGCAGTAGCGCCCCTATTCCCCAGCCACATTCCCTGTCTCTCACAACAAGACCACGTGCAGTAGCGCCCGTATTCCCCAGCCACATTCCCTGTCTCTCACAACGAACAAAGAGACCGCGTACAGTAGCGCCCCTATTCCCCAGCCACATTCCCTTCTCTCACAACGAGACCACGTGCAGAAGCGCCCCTTCCCCAGCCACATTCCCTGTCTCTTACAACAAGACCACGTGCAGTAGCGCCCATATTCCCCAGCCACATTCTCTGTCTCTCACAAAGAGACCACGTGCAGTAGCGCCCGTATTCCCCAGCCACATTCCCTGTCTCTCACAACGAACAAAGAGACCGCGTACAGTAGCGCCCCTATTCCCCAGCCACATTCCCTGTCTCCCATAACAAGACCACGTACAGTAGCGCCCCTATTCCACAGCCACGTTCTCACGCCTGGCACTTACCTTCTCGCCAATCTCAGTCAGGTCACTGGCAATCAACAGTTTGAGGTCATCTGTCAGGGCACAGGCTTTGATCACTTTCCCATACCTTTCACCTTCGAACTCTGACCCAAACATTATGTTGTCCTTCAAGGTTGCATTCTGGATCCACGCCTCCTGTGACACATAGGCCAGTGTGCTCTGGAGACGAACAAGCAGTCCAGTTTCTTTGAGCATACATACAGACCCATCAATGGCATCATTACTTGAGAACTGAAACATGCTGGACATTTGAGAGGTCACTGAAAGAGCAGTAACATTTGAGAAGTAATAGAAAGAGCAGTTATGGAAGGCATGGTTTGGTGGAATAGAAAGTAGGGACTGATCAATATGATGGTGCACACAGGGCACTATAGATACCCTGGGCATTCAAAGGAACCAGGAAAAGGATCGGACAAGAGGATCAGGAGTCTTTCAGACTTGTGATCAGAAAGACGTTCACATGACACGTGGCTTGTTATGTGATGGTGGTGATGATGAGGATGGTGGTGATGGTGCTGATGGTGCTGATGGTGCTGATGGTGGTGAGGATGGTGGTGATGATGATGGTGAGAATGTTGATGATGATGGTGAGGAAGGTGGTGATGGTGGTGATGGTGGTGATGGTGGTAATGGTGAGGATGGTGGTGATGGTGGTGACGGTGGTGATGTGGTGATGGTGAGGATGGTGGTGATGGTGGTGATGGTGGTGATGGTGATGGTGGTGATGATGATGGTGATGGTGATGATGGTGGTGATGGTGAGGATGGTGAGGATGGTGGTGATGGTGGTGATGGTGGTAATGGTGGTGATGGTGAGGATGGTGGTGATGGTGATGATGATGAGGATGGTGGTGATGGTGGTGATGGTGATGATGGTGAGGATGGTAAGGATGGTGGTGATGGTGGTGATGGTGGTGATGGTGGTGAGGGTGGTGATGGTGTTGATGGTGATGATGGTGGTGATGGTGAGGATGGTGAGGATGGTGGTGATGGTGGTGATGGTGGTGATGGTGGTGATGGTGGTGATGGAGGTGATGGTGATGATGGTGAGGATGGTGGTGGTGGTGGTGATGGTGAGGATGGTGATGATGGTGGTGATGATGGTGAGGATGGTGGTGATGGTGGTGATAGTGGTGATGGTGGTGATGATGGTGAGGATGGTGGTGATGGTGGTGATGGTGAGGATGGTGGTGATGGTGGTGATGGTGATGATGATGGTGAGGATGGTGATGATGGTGATGATGGTGGTGATGGTGGTGATGGTGATGATGAGGATGAGGATGGTGGTGATGGTGGTGATGGTGAGGATGGTGGGGATGGTGGTGATGGTGATGATGGTGGTGATGGTGGTGATGGTGGTGATGATGGTGAGGATGGTGGTGATGGTGAGGATGGTGGTGATAGTGAGGATGGTGGTGATGGTGGTGATGGTGGTGATGGTGATGATGGTGAGGATGGTGAGGATGGTGGTGATGGTGAGGATGGTGATGATGGTGGTGATGATGGTGAGGATGGTGTTGATGGTGGTGATGGTGGTGATGGTGGTGAGGGTGGTGGTGATGGTGATGATGGTGAGGATGGTGGTGATGGTGATGATGGTGATGATGGTGGTGATGATGGTGAGGATGGTGATGATGGTGGTGATGGTGGTGATGGTGAGGATGGTGATGATGGTGGTGATGATGGTGAGGATGGTGGTGATGGTGGTGATGGTGGTGATGGTGGTGAGGGTGGTGGTGATGGTGATGATGGTGAGGATGGTGGTGATGGTGATTATGGTGATGATGGTGGTGATGATGGTGAGGATGGTGGTGATGGTGAGGATGGTGGTGATGGTGAGGATGGTGATGATGATGGTGGTGATGGTGGTGATGGTGTTGATGGTGAGGATGGTGGTGATGGTGGTGATGGTGAGGATGGTGGTGATGGTGGTGATGGTGAGGATGGTGGTGATGGTGGTGATGGTGAGGATGGTGGTGATGGTGAGGATGGTGATGATGGTGGTGAGGATGGTGAGGATGGTGGTGATGGTGGTGGTGGTGGTGATGGTGGTGATGATGGTGAAGATGGTGGTGATGGTGGTGATGGTGAGGATGGTGGTGATGGTGGTGATGGTGATGATGATGGTGAGCATGGTGATGATGGTGATGATGGTGGTGATGGTGATGATGATGATGAGGATGGTGGTGATGGTGGTGATGGTGAGGATGGTGGTGATGGTGAGGATGGTGGTGATGGTGGTGATGGTGGTGATGGTGGTGATGGTGGTGATGGTGAGGATGGTGGTGATGGTGGTGATGATGGTGGTGATGGTGATGATGGTGAGGATGGTGAGGATGGTGGTGATGGTGAGGATGGTGGTGATGGTGATGATGATGGTGATGATGGTGAGGATGGTGGTGATGGTGGTGATGGTGGTGATGGTGGTGATGATGGTGAGGATGGTGGTGATGGTGATGATGGTGATGATGGTGGTGATGATGGTGAGGATGGTGGTGATGGTGGTGATGGTGAGGATGGTGATGATGGTGGTGATGATGGTGAGGATGGTGGTGATGGTGAGGATGGTGATGATGGTGGTGATGGTGGTGATGGTGGTGATGGTGATGATGGTGGTGATGGTGGTGATGGTGATGATGGTGGTGATGGTGGTGATGGTGGTGATGGTGGTGAGGATGGTGGTGATGGTGAGGATGGTGGTGATGGTGAGGATGGTGGTGAGGATGGTGATGATGGTGATGATGGTGGTGATGGTGGGGATGGTGGTGATGGTGATGATGGTGGTGATGGTGGTGATGGTGGTGATGATGGTGAGGATGGTGGTGATGGTGAGGATGGTGGTGATAGTGAGGATGGTGGTGATGGTGGTGATGGTGGTGATGGTGATGATGGTGAGGATGGTGAGGATGGTGGTGATGGTGAGGATGGTGGTGATGGTGGTGATGGTGAGGATGGTGATGATGGTGGTGATGATGGTGATGATGGTGGTGATGGTGGTGATGGTGGTGATGGATGATGATGTGATGATGATGATGATGAGGATGGTGGTGATGTGATGATGGTGATGATGTGATGATGATGGTGAGGATGGTTGATGGTGAGGATTGTGGTGATGGTGAGGATGGTGTTGATGATGGTGGTGGTGGTGAGGATGGTGGTGATGGTGATGATGATTGGTGAGCATGGTGTGGATTGTGGTGATTGTGAAGGTGCTGATGGTGAGGATTGTGGTGATGGTGAGGATGTTTGTGATGGTGAGGATGTTGATGATGATGATGGTGATGGTGTTGATGGTGAGGATTGTGGTGATGGTGAGGATGTTCGTGATGATGATGGTGATGGTAGTAATGGTGAGGATTGTGGTGATGGTGAGGATGTTGGGTAATGATGATGGTGATGATGATGATTGTGGGGATGGTGAGGATGTTGGTGATGATGATGGTGAGGATGGTGGTGATGATGATGGTGGTGATGATGTTGAGGATGGTGGTAAGGATGGTGATGATAATGGTGATGATGATGATGAGGATGGTGGTGATGGTGAAGATGTTGTTGATTGTGAGGATGGTGGTGATGAGGATGGTGATGATTGATGGTGAGGATGGTGGTGATGGTGAGGGTTGTGGTGATGGTGAGGATGTTGGTGATGATGATGGTGATGGTGATGGTTAGGATGGTGGTGATGATGATGGTGAGGATGGTGGTGATGATGATGGTGATGATGATGGTGAGGATGGTGGTGATGATGATGATGAGAATGTTGATGATGATGGTGAGGAAGGTGGTGAGGATGGTGAGGATTTTGATGATGATGGTGAGGATGGTGGTGATGATGTTGATGATGGTGATGATGGTGGTGAGGATGGTGATGATGATGAGGATGGTGATGATGATGGTGATGATGGTGGTGAGGATGGTGATGATGATGAAGGATGGTGATGATGATGGTGATGATGATGGTGAGGATGATGGTGATGATGGTGGTGAGGATGGTGAGGATGGTGAGGATGGTGAGGATAGTGGTGATGATGATGGTGGGGATGATGGTGAGGATGGTGATGATAATGGTGAGGATGGTGATGATAATGGTGAGGATGGCGGTGAGGATGGTGAGGATGGTTATGTTGATGGTGATGATGGTGATTGTGGTATACTGACTCACAAGCCGTTACTAGTTGTCAAGATCTCCTCAAATCAAAACACATTGTACAAGAACGTATACCATTCAACTTGGGGGGAAATGGAGAATCGACACCGCCCCGGATTGGAAACGCACACTTCATGAATCAGAGCGGATATGGGAAAAAACTTGAACTCGGAAGTAGCTGGGATAAAAACAACAGCAACCGGCCTCAGATCTCTCACTTGCTATAAACTCATCGTAACTACAAGAAAAGTGCCTGTGTATGTAGAATTTGGTAGCTCTATACTCGCTATGAACATGTTAGAAAGTTCTTCTTCTTTTTTGTTGCGTTCATCCGGAGTGTTTTTTTCAGATGTGATTGCGGTGTGTCAGGTTAGGCACCCTTGGATCGAAACCCTTAGGCCAACACATCCGACTTTTAGCGTGCATTTTTGACCAGGTTAGCATTCCTGGGTGACTCTCACTTTTGTGGTACTGTCCAACTCCCAGCTGGTCAAGTTGGAACAGTCGAAGACAGCACGGTCATCCCTCAAATGAAGGCAGGGACAGTCCATAGCATTTTCCGCCATCCTGGGTGGCTTCCATAATTGCAGAGCCAACACATAACGCTCTGGTGCTGGGCACACCGAGGGAATCGTCACGTCCTGCTCATGGCTGCTTTAATTCCTAACTTCAATATATTGGGCATTTCGTTCGCCCCGAGCCGTTCCCGCACAAACCAGACAGGTCTGCAGACGTTATCCACTCAGCGAGTTTTCGAACATGTGCTTGTCGTTGCGCCCGTCAGAGCTGTTCCAGGCACGATAGATATTCGGAAAACTACCTAGTCAGAGTTGTTCCGAACAAGAGCGGCATTCGGAAACTAGGTAGTCAGAGCTGTTCCTAGCACGAGAGACATTCGGACGAGACATTTCACTCGGACGTAAATGCGTAGTGCCAATTTTAAGTTTGCCACCCGTAGGCCGGCACTTCCGACTTCGGCGGGCATTTTTTAATGAGGTTAGCCTTCCTTGGGTTTCGAGGCACGTTAGACTTATTGCTGTGATGTCGCCCACATCTCAGCTGGTCAAGATAGAAGATCAGCGACATCGCGGTCGACCCTCAAGGGAAGGCAGGGGCAGACAATGGGCATTCCCTCGCTATCCAAGGAGACTTCCATAATTGCAGAGGACTCACCCGAGGTGTTGCCACGTAATGCTCATGGCTGCTTTCGTTCCTCACTTCCATGTGTTGGGCATCTCGCTTGCCACTGGTCGCTCAAGCACACACCAGGAACGGTCAGACTGCGGGCGACATCCACTCTGTAAGCTTTTGCTTTTGACCTCGGACCACGCAATGGATTCGCTAGCCGTGCGTTCCATTTCGTGTTATTGAGACGTTTTTTTTCACTTTTGTCTACACTCTCTATGAGTCAGATACAGACAGTTTTCGTAACCTATTTCACTCGACTGGGGCATTTTTTGCATTTTAGTACTCGCTCACGAGGTAGGCTACATGTCCTGCCGGCTCAGCACCTTACTTCCGCGCAGCATTGAATGAGAAACGGCCAGGCCCTCTCATCCGGGAATCCCTCATATTCCCCAGCTGAGAGCCTTCGAACAAATATCAGGACTGGGCATGTAGCGTGCTCAGTATCTCACCTCTAGTTTTGGTAGGTGGGTATCGGCCCGGATCTCACATCCGAGGGTTTGTGGCTTAGAGGCGTTCAGCCTAAATTCTCGACAGAGAGCCTTAGGGTATTGTCCGGACCAAGAATTTCTGCTTTCGTGCGCCTGATTTAATCTTTTGACTGCTATCCTCAGTCTACCTGCAGAGCAGCAGGTTGTGTCTCTCTTAGTAGGGCCCCTATCCCATAAGCTGTAAGATATGTAGTTTTCGTCCATCGGCAGCAAATGGGGTCAAAGGGACACGCAAGCTCCCCCACCACGGCAAGGTGGAGACACATCGGGGGAGCGTTAGAAAGTTTATTATAGTGAGAATAGCAGGACCGAAACTCATCAGCCAATAGATTTGGAAACAAGCCGATTCTGGTCCTTACATCTTACATCTTGTTGTTTACATGTGGTGATTTGAGCATTTCATTGAAATGAGGTAGTGGTCATACTCATGTAGATCCAGGCCCGACTTGGTGAATATTGAATGCAGCACCTGTTGAGTGAGCACTTTGTTGAGTGCTGCACTTGATAGAAAAGTGCAGAAACTTATCTACCTGCAAACCTTCCATTTGTGTCATAATCTGTATTTAAACATTTACCTGCCAGAAATGGAAAGAAAACCAAGAGCCAACTTATAATGTTCTACTCAGACCTGGAACACTAAGACTACAGAACATACAGCAATTAATTGATAGCCAGAGGGATTCCCAAAGCTGGAAGTGGAGAACCCTGAGTGTAGACAGTTCTTTTTTTTTTTTCTTTTTTTTTTTGATTATCCAGTCCAGTAAAAGATTAGCAAGTACTGGAAAAAAATATAGATGTTATTATACACATTATAATTGGCACATCAAGTTCTGTATAATTACCATTATATGTATATGTCCTTATTATATGACGGGAAATTGTAATTTTGAATGCAATTTACAAAATCCATGTTTGTGTTTATTAAATCATAAAAAAATGAGGTCATGTCATACATTGATAGCATTTTTACTTGTCATAATCAAATTGTTTTAAACTACCACATCTACCACCACCTGCTACCACATCTACCACCTCCTGCTACCACATCTACCACCACCTGCTACCACATCTACCACCACCTTCTATCACATCTACCACCACCTGCTACCACATCTACCACCACCTGCTACCACATCTACCACAACCTGCTACCACATCTACCACCACCTGCTACCACATCTACCACCACCTTCTATCACATCTACCACCACCTGCTACCACATCTACCACCACCTGCTACCACATCTACCACCACCTTCTACCACATCTACCACCACCTGCTACCACATCTACCACCACCTGCTACCACATCTACCACCACCTGCTACCACATCTACCACCACCTGCTACCACATCTACCACCACCTGCTACCACATCTACCACCACCTGCTACCACATCTACCACCACCTGCTACCACATCTACACCACCTGCTACCACATCTACCACCACCTGCTACCACATCTACCACCACCTTCTATCACATCTACCACCACCTGCTACCACATCTACCACCACCTTCTATCACATCTACCACCACCTGCTACCACATCTACCACCACCTTCTACCACATCTACCACCTCCTTCTACCACATCTACCACCACCTTCTACCACATCTACCACCACCTTCTATCACATCTAACTCCTCCTTCTACCACATCTACCACCACCTGCTACCACATCTACCACCACCTGTTACCACATCTACCACCATCTTCTATCACATCTACCACCACCTGCTACCACATCTACCACCACCTGCTACCACATCTACCACCACCTGCTACCACATCTACCACCACCTGCTACCACATCTACCACCACCTGCTACCACATCTACCACCACCTTCTATCACATCTACCACCACCTGCTACCACATCTACCACCACCTGCTACCACATCTACCACCACCTTCTATCACATCTACCACCACCTGCTACCACATCTACCACCACCTGCTACCACATCTACCACCACCTGCTACCACATCTACCACCACCTGCTACCACATCTACCACCACCTGCTACCACATCTACCACCACCTTCTACCACATCTACCACCACCTGCTACCACATCTACCACCACCTTCTACCACATCTACCACCACCTGCTACCACATCTACCACCACCTTCTACCACATCTACCACCTCCTTCTACCACATCTACCACCATCTGCTACCACATCTACCACCACCTGCTACCACATCTACCACCACCTGCTACCACATCTACCACCTTCTATGTATCCTCTGTTATATCAAACCTCCATCAACCACAACAACACGTACTTTTAGAGGACTGTGTGTGTGTGTGTGTGTGTGTGTGTGTGTGTGTCTGCGTGTGTGTGATTGTGTGTGCTAGTAGAAAGAGGAGAAGAGGGAGGGAGAGTGGCTGGGAAGAATAGAATGAGGGAAAGGATATGAAATAGGGAGAAGCCATGAGTTAAATACAGATAAATACCATTGCCCTGGGTACGTCAGTTATATAAACCCTACTGGGCAGAAGAGACATGGACAAGGTCTGCTGGTGAAGGAAGGAGTGAAGCATGTGGTTCTTGACTTGAGCCAGTGGAATCACAGTGCAAGAGAGGGCCAGGGTATACAAATGGAGATTGGTGGCTTAAGTTGGAACATCATAAATGTATATGCCACAGTGGACTGTTTTGTCAGAAAGGAACACTGGTACTGGCTTAAGGAACTGGAGGAATTACCAGGTGATAAGCTACTCATATGTGGAGGAATTACCAGGTGATAGGCTACTCATATGTGGAGGAATTACCAGGTGATAGGCTACTCATATGTGGAGGAATTACCGGGTGATAGGCTACTCATATGTGGAGGAATTACCAGGTGATAGGCTACTCATATGTGGAGGAATTACCAGGTGATAGGCTACTCATATGTGGAGGAATTACCGGGTGATAGGCTACTCATATGTGGAGGAATTACCAGGTGATAGGCTACTCATATGTGGAGGAATTACCAGGTGATAAGCTACTCATATGTGGAGGAATTACCAGGTGATAGGCTACTCATATGTGGAGGAATTACCAGGTGATAAGCTACTCATATGTGGAGGAATTACCGGGTGATAGGCTACTCATATGTGGAGACTTCAATGCGAGGAACAGAGATTGGGACAGTAGTGGAGAAAACCGACAGGGAATTGCCCTTGCAGATGCCATGGTGGACTCTGACGTGGTCTGCATAAATGATGGTAGGCCGACTAGAATGGCAATGAGGCCTGGCCATGCAGACACAGCTATTGACTTGGCACTCGTCTCCCAGGCATCAGTTCTTGATGTAAAGAGAACTGTTTTG
The DNA here is from genome assembly GCA_014155875.1 of Cepaea nemoralis. NCBI lineage: Eukaryota > Metazoa > Mollusca > Gastropoda > Stylommatophora > Helicidae > Cepaea > Cepaea nemoralis. The sequence goes on along the minus strand of JACEFZ010003621.1, from coordinate 34,007 downwards.
AATGATCATGGGAGTGATCACATGCCATGCTCAGTCCTGATCTCTAAATCCAGGAATGTTCAGGCTGGGAGAGAGCGCAAGACCTTCCTGTATTCTTCCGGTATGAGTAAACGACAGCCTTCTTGGACGCCTCAGACAGGGGGCATGCAACAGGACTGTTAAAACTCCTTTTTTGCAGCCCCCATGGTGGACCCCAGAAGTAGACCATGCTTGGAAAGCAAAGAGAGCTGCAGTGAAGCAGCTAAGGAAAGTGCGACAGAATCCCCGAAGCTCACGAGAGGGAGTGGACACAGCGGAAAATGTCAAGAAAGACAAGGTGGAGGTCTTCAAGCGCTGTTCTGCAGAGGCCAAAAAGGCAAAATGGGAATGTTTCATGAAAGAGATTGGGGGTGATAAAACACTGCGAAAATTCTGGAAACTGCACAGACAAATACAAAGAATAGATCGGCCTATGATAGTAGGAACAATTTATAGAGATGATGGTGTGCGCATGACAACAGACAAAGAGAAAGGAGAGCCGTTTCTCCAGAGATTTTTAGAGCAGACCAATCATAAGGATGCGAACACCAGGATGCAGTTAGAGAGGAATTATCTGGCACCATAAAGAATATGCATTATGATGACATCATACGGGTTGAAGATGTTAAACATATTTTGAAAAAGGAAAACGACACGGCACCAGGGCCCGATGGGGTCAGGTATGGCCACGTGAAGGCTTTGAGCGATGTAGACCTCAAGGAGATGACCGACTGCTTTAACCAGAGCATTAGGACAGCATCGGTACCGCAGGATTGGGTACACAGCTATCTCATCCCTCTCCTAAAACCATTCAAGGATCATTCAAAGCTAAACGGCTTTAGGATCGTCACCCTTCAAAATACATTTGGGAAGGTGTTTGAAAAGATAGTCGCTGTCAAGTTGCAAGAGTTTTTAGAAAGGGGTAAACTTCTTCTAAGAGGCCTGGGGAGCTACAGGCCAGGAAAGGATACCTGGCCAAATGCAGCCACTTTTGCCTTTGGCGTTTATGAGGGGTTCCAGAGTAGACAGGAAACGATAGCGGCAGCGCTTGTTGGATTGCCGAGACTCCAGTCTATTCCACTTTTCACATTGGACAGTGGGGGGATATTTGTGTGATATTCACTGGCACAGGAACGGAGCATAATGGAGACGACCCGTTGCCGTGAAGTTGGAACCTCGACTAACTAACTAACTAACTAACCAACCAACCAACCAACCAACAACCCAACCACCCACCCACCCACCCAACCAACCAACCAACCAACCAACCAACTAACTAACTAACTAACTAACTAACATGTATTACACGCTTTTGGTATGTGCACAAATTGATAACAGTGTGTGTAAATAATACGAGTTATTATTATTTTAATTGTAATCAGGCTAAAAAATATACGGTATAACAATATAGAATAATCTTTTGTAGGAGAGAGTGGGGGAGGGAAAGGGAGAGAGAGGGGAGAGAGAAAAAGGGAAACAAAGAGTAGAGAGAGAGAGAGAGCGAGAAGATTGCAAAAGACAAAGAATGAGAGGGAGCAAGAGACAGAGAGAGAGAGAGATAAGAGGCAGGGAGAGAGAGAGGGGGAGATAGAAAGAAAGAAGAAGAGAGAGAAAGAGTGAGAGAGAGAAAGGGTGAGAGAGAAAGGGAGAGAGAGAGAGAGAGAGAGAGAGAGAGAGAGAGAGAGAGAGAGAGAGAGAGAGAGAGAGAGAGAGAGAGAGAGAGAGAGACTCTTGAATAGCTTTCTGAAAACGTTTTACTAGTTGTTTCCCTTGAATTGCATTTCATACCGTGATCACAATACAGATAATACGTGTCGCTACTTACATGTCCTTCACACCGTGATCACAATACAGATAATACGTGTCGCTACTTACATGTCCTTCACACCGTGATCACAATACAGATAATACGTGTCGCTACTTACATGTCCTTCACAGGATATCGCAATGAACCCAGCAATTGTTAGCTAGTTGTCATTGTCTAACCAATTTCACGTTCAGTAGCTTGCCATTGTTTTCTGGACGGCCGACTCTCATACCATTGTAAAAATCAACGCAAAGTGGTTTGCTTCCAAATCGCTTGTGTCTAATTTCAAAACCAATATGTCGTGATGGTGAAAATCACAAAATAAAAATAAAAACATGATGGGGTTGATTGTGCGATGTCATGTAAAAGATGTGCAGCAAACTTGTCTAACCCAGGAACAACGGTCCAATCCATATGTGCGTCGATTGAAATATTCTCTTCATACTTCTTTTCTACTGATCTGTATGTCCTATGGCGGAATCTACACTCAACCAGACCACGCTACGCATTACTATCCCTTGCAGCTTCCCCCTTGTCGTGCCATGATATTATTTATCTCTGCCTTTAATTCTCTTCTCTTTGTGTATTTATTTTTCTCACTATTTAGTGTCCCCTTGCTGGTTCCCGACCAGAGAGTGTCTAGTTATGTTGTCCTCAGGTTTTCTCAGTGTGTGTCTTATCCAGCGCTAGTGTCTTTTCTTTACCTCTTGGTTCACTGGGATTTCTTTAGTTCTCTCCGCGAGCTCCACATTGTTGATTCTGTCATGCCAGTCGAATGAAGTACAGCCCCTCGCAAGCATTCCTACAGACATAACACAACGTCACTACCGGCAGCGTCTATGTAATGCTAATTCAATGTCATTTCTGCACTCTCAACAGTGCCAAACTTCCACAGCTAAACAGAATCCAGAGTGAGGTCCACAGCTAAAAAAAAGAAGAGAACCCAGAATGAAATCCAGAGCTTAATAAAACAACACAGTGAAGTGCAAAGCTAACAAACAAACAAACAAACAAAAACCCAGAATGGAACCCGGAGCTAAACACAAAACAAAACACCAGAATGAAGTCATCAGCTAACATAAATCAGAATGAAGTCCACAGCTCAAGTAAAAACATCACAAAGATGTCCACAGTTAAAATTAGAACGCTAATGAAATCCAGAACTAATCCTCCCAACGCCTCCCTTCTCTCTCTCTCTCTCTCTCTCTCTCTCTCTCTCTCTCTCTCTCTCTCTCTCTCTCTCTCTCTCTCTCTCTCTCTCTCTCTCTCTCTCTCTCTCTCTCTCCCAAAAGAATGAAGTCAAAACCAACAAAAGAGTAGTATTGCAATAGTTGCCGTCTCACTGTGACATGTCTTAACTTGAAAGAGCAGACAAGCTCGGCAAGGCGCGTGGCATCACAGGACCAGACTTAACCATCAATAAATATTTCATGAAAAACAAGTATTTCCGTGGCGAAGGTGTTGTCAACGCAATTCGCAACCCCACATACGAATCCCGTGTTCGAAACACAGCTGCGGGCGATTTAGAAGCAGATTGCTTTGCTCAGGCTTTCATACAATGGTATACGTCTCGGTCTGTTCAGAAAGGAATGGTAAACTACAGAACGTAAATTTGCCAAGAAATCGAAACAGCAACAAACAAACAAACAATGGCGGGGTTGACTACAAAGTCATAGAATAAGTAATTATTTTTATTTTACAAAGAAGAAAAGCTAGCAACGGGGAGAGAACTCTCACTATACTGGTCGAGTACACACGTGATCCCGATGTATATCGCAACAGGACACGACCGACTGAACGATCACTTACTTAAACGGACTTAACTTGGTCCCGTCACCTCTGTGTACGTGTGAACAAGCAGAACAGAGAGCCGAACATATCCTGGGCGACAATCGTATGTCCTGTCTATGACACACTTAACATTGTGACATACATACAAACATCCACACACAGCTATCTAAGAGTCTCAAGAAGTTGTCACTTAGTTTTACTACCACCCGATCAAGTGCATTTTGTGTGTGGTAAGTACTAGCAAGTAAATTCAGTTCGGGAAGTTAAATTCAGTCCTGCAGTTTGGGCCTAAAATTGGACACGCCTGTTTGTCTAAACCCGTATTTTATTGGGCCCCTTTAGGTAAGCTAGAACAGTAACACTGCAACCTAACATGTGTGCCGTATGAGGCAACTAGGGAGGATTCCGCCTGTGTATTACCCGAGCCTGCGAGGAAAGCAAATAATAGTTACCTCAGAAGTCGGAGTGGGTTCGCCGGATGGCGAGGGACACTGGTAATAAGGAAAGCTAATCCACACGCAGCCGGTCTCCCTGGCCTAGGTTTTAGCGTCTTTCTCCGAAATCCCGTATACTTTCGTGAGTGACGTGATGTGCGCGAGAATTGGTAGCGGTTCTCGCCGCGTCGGTAACTTACAGGGTATGTGAGCCGGTCGCTCAGAAAGCAATGGCAAACTACTGAGCGTAATCTTGCCTAGTACATCAACAGCAGCTGAAAAATGCTGGTGTTGACTGCAACGTCCTGTAAGGGATATGCAACAACAACAAAAAAGGTAGTATAACGTTCATGGACTACGCCTGAGTTCAAAGCTAGAGTAGGCAACCGAAACAAACAACCTGCACCTTGTCATGGATGTCGTAAGAGCCAGCCAAGGAAGGGTTGCGCTTGGGGCTGACTACACCATCGCGTAGACAAATGCAGCCACACAATTTGACCATCCATGAACAAGTCAAATAACTGTAAAAGAATCACTCAGCCAAGCAAGAGGAAAGGAAGCTGTTATAGAAGAGATGTAACGCATGCGGAGAAAGCCACACGGAGTCCAGGGTGGTGTTTACATTTCTTTCATCGAGGAAAACCGCCGGGATTGGCCCCTGGAATGTTAAAGCTATGTATGAATTAGGTAAGACAGCACAGGTGGTAGAAACAATGAAACATAATCATATTAGCGTCTTCGGATTGTGCGAAACAAGGTGGACCGGAACAGGTGACAATATAAATAAACACTCTCTGGTTTGGAACCCACGAGGCAAACGAAATAGTGGGAGACCTAAACCACAAAGAGAAGAGAATTACAGACAGAGATGAATACTGGAAGACAGGAGGGAGCTGCGCGAGACAGCAAAAGATGGGACGGGTGGGCGTGGTTTGGTTGAGGGAGCTTCATGAGATAGCACACGATAGGACGACTGGGCGTGGTTTTGTTGAGGTAGCAACAGGAGATTGCAAAAGAAACGACGGATGGGCGTGGTTTTGTTGAGGGAGCAACAGGAGATTGCAAAAGAAACGACGGTTGGGCGTGGTTTCGTTGAGGGAGCTTCATGAGATAGCAAAGGAAACGACGGATGGGCGTCGTTTTGTTGAGGGAGCTATAGGAGATTGCAAAAGAAACGACGGATGGGCGTGGTTTCGTTGAGGGAGCTATAGGAGATTGCGAAAGAAACGACGGATGGGCGTGGTTTTGTTGAGGGAGCTTCATGAGATAGCAAAAGAAACGACGGATGGGCGTGGTTTGGTTGAGGGAGCTTCATGAGATAGCAAAATAAACGACGGATGGGCGTGGTTTGGTTGAGGGAGCTTCATGAGATAGCATACGATAGGACGACTGGGCGTGGTTTTGTTGAGGGAGCTATAGGAGATTGCGAAAGAAACGACGGATGGGCGTGGTTTCGTTGAGGGAGCTTCATGAGATAGCACAAGAAACGACGGATGGGCGTGGTTTGGTTGAGGGAGCTTTATGAGATAGCATACGATAGGACGACTGGGCGTGGTTTTTGTTGAGGGAGCTATAGGAGATTGCGAAAGAAACGACGGATGGGCGTGGTTTCGTTGAGGGAGCTTCATGAGATAGCACAAGAAACGACGGATGGGCGTGGTTTGGTTGAGGGAGCTTTATGAGATAGCAAAATAAACGACGGATGGGCGTGGTTTGGTTGAGGGAGCTTCATGAGATAGCAAAGGAAACGAGAAGAAGAATGCTTGTGTAACATTCTACCTAAAACGATATCAAATAAACTACAAACATTCATACATTATTGCTTGCATACTATAGTTTCACAAACGGGGTGTTCACGGAGAGAAGCAGACAAACTCCAGTGACCGAGAAGAAGAAGACACGCTGGCACGGGATAGGGCATACGTTGAGGAAACCTGAGAATAGTATCAATACAATTGTATCAATAGAATAGTATCACTAGAAAGGCTGAGTATGGAATCCACACGACAAATGATATGTCGTATTCTGGGCAGTCTTGAAAAGAGAAGATATTTAAAGACAAGAGTGGAACTACATGGGGAAGACGGAAGGAGCAGTGGGAGGTAGCGGAAGACAGGACGGCTGGGCGTGAGTGGGTTGAGGAACCATGGGAGGACTAGAGGGTAACAGAAGGTATTCACATTTGGCAGGAGCCTGTACTTCAAGGACCATGTGGAGACGGTTGTGACAAGATCTCAAAAGGGACTCAACGCACTTAAAACTATGGCTGCAATGGACACAGAGCAGGGAATGCTCTTCACACTATACCAGGACTTGATCCTCTCAGTGATTGATTATGGACTAGGACTGCTCACTGTCTCAAAGAGTCAGCTGGTGAAATTGGAGCGCATACAGAACGAAGCTATGCGGGTCATTCTGGGATGCACTAGAGACATCCCAGTAGTGTGTTTGCGTTATATCCTTGGTCTGCCGACTGTTGCTGGTAGGCACAAGGTGATGCAGGCGAAGGCATACCTCAGAGTAGCTGCAGACACAGATCACCCGTTGCATGAGGCGCTGGACGCAGATAAGGGTCAGACACTGATAAGAGGGAAAGCATGGATGGCTCAGGCGGAGGATACGATCAGAAAGGTAGGCATCTTGGAGAACATTAGGCGAGGAGAGGAGTGGGTCAGAGTGCCAGCGGAGCAGTCAGACTTGTGTAGAGTTATAATCACATTGAGCTGGGAGTGCAGGGAGTGGCCAGCATGGGCCACGGAAGTAGAAATCCATCAACTAATTCAGGATAATGCTCGCTCGGGTGATGTGATTATCTACACAGATGGTTCGGTGTTGAGAGGTAGGAGAAGTGCCTGGGGATTCTTAGCAAAAGCTAATGGTCGACGTTTGGTGTAGGAGAGCCTGGCGTATGATACCACAACATCTAGCTTAAAAATGGAGGTGGAGGCGGTCAGTGCAGCTTTCCGCTGGATGAAGAACACGATACATACACAGATTGTGATTGTAACTGATTCCGAAAGCATGCTGAGGAGGGTGAGAACAGGCAGGCTTCGTGCAGAGTGGCTTGCTTCGCTTCGGAGGTCACGGGTAGCAAGCATCACCTGGATCTTTTCTCCGGGGCATGCCGGTGTGCTGGGGAATGAACAGACGGACAGATTGGCTGGCTCGACAAAACTTGGTGGAGTATTGATGCATGACAATGCAGACGTGGTTGCGGCTTGAGGGAGCACGTGTACACCTCGGAGGAGCAAATGGATCACCATGGTCTGGCAAGAATGAGGCAGCTAGGAGTGACGAGGGGATCTGGCCGACGCTCGACGCTCAGAGGAAAGGCGAGACGGACATATAATCAGATTGCTACTGGAACTATTGGTGTTGGAACTCTTCGCTGGCTGCTGAGGATGGGGACGGAGCGCTTACGGGAATGCCCCGAATGCTGTGATGTCGGTTCCTAAATCAATCAATCAATCAATCAATCAATCAATCAATCAATCAATCAATCATTCTCCCTCTCTCTCTCTCTCTCTCTCTCTCTCTCTCTCTCTCTCTCTCTCTCTCTCTCTCTCTCTCTCTCTCTTCTTTCTGCCTCCCTCCCTCTATCTAACTCTCTCTCCAACTCCTTCTCTCTTTCCTCTCTCTCCCTCACTCTCTCCCCTTTCTTTCTCTTCTTTTCTCTCCCTCTCTTCCCGTCTGTTCTCTCTCTCCCTCTTTCTAACTCTCTTCTTCTTCTTCTTCTTCTTCTTCTCTAACCTCTCTCCCTCTCTCTCTTCCTTCTTTCTGTCTCTCTCCCTCTACCTAACCCTCTCTCTCTAACTCATTCTCTCTTTTTTCTCTTCTTTTCTCTCCCTCTCTTACCGTCTGTTCTCTTTCTCTCTTTCTAACTCTCTTCTTATCTCTCACACACTCTCTCTCTCTTCTCTCCCTCTCTTCCTTCTGTCTGTCTGTCTCCCTCTATCTAACTCTCTCTCTCTCTAATTCCTTCTCTCTTTCCTCTCTCTCCCTCACGCTCTCCCCTTTCTTTTTCTTCTTTTCTCTCCCTCTCTTCCCGTCTGTTCTCTCTCTCCCTCTTTCTACCTCTCTTCTTCTCTCTCACACTCTCCCTCCCCCTCTCTCTCTCTCTCTCTCTTCCTTCTTTCTGTCTCTCTCCGTCTATCTCTCTCTCTCCGTCTTTCTAACTTTCTTCTCTCTCACACTCTCCCTCTCTCTCCCTCTCTTCCCGTCTGTTCTCTCTCTCCCTCTTTCTAACTCTCTTCTTCTCTCTCACACTCTCCCTCTCTCTCTCTCTCTCTCTCTTCCTTCTTTCTGTCTCTCTCCGTCTATCTCTCTCTCTCCGTCTTTCTAACTTTCTTCTCTCTCTCACTCGCCCTCTCTCTCTCTCTCCCTCTCTATCTCTCCTCCGTCTTCCTATTTCCTCTTATCTCCCTCTCTCCCTCTCTGTCTCCCTCTCTCTTTTTCGCACGCATACACACTCACACACACACACACACACACACACACACACACACACACACACACACACTGCCGATTCATAACACGATGTCCCATTGATATTTCTCTAAGGCATATACGCATACACGAGCCACCAACTTTCATTCACGAAATATGATATTCAGTCAGGTCTACCGCCGGCTATAAACAAACCTCGTATACAATAATCCCATGACATTCCTCGCACCACGACGTCATTCGAGCAACACAGATCAACTAATCCCCGCCGCTCCTCCATGCAAACAATCAACGCACCAGGATGTTTAGGAGACCAACCGCCCCTGGTGAGTGAGAAACGCCCTAGGATACCACGTCTGTCTCACATTTCAGAAGACAAAATACAATTTACGTTGACTTTTTGACAACTGAAAACCCGAGATCTAAAACGGACTCTTCTCGTACCCTTGCCAGTGTAGTATGTAGCACACTTAGCCATCTCGGATAAGGATATACAAACTAGGAGATTCCGTGCACATGTTAAAAAGATCATCGGCAGTTAGGAAATGGAAAGAGTAAACCGAATGGGGCTATCGGGGCTAAATTTCACAACTTTGAAAACCCAACATATATGAATATGGTTATATAAAGAGCAACTTTTGACATATAAAGTGCAACTTTGGTCGTACAGAGAGTGACTTTGACAATACAAAGTGAAAGAGAGAGACTTTCATTACCACAGAGCAACTTTCGTCATATATAGAGTAACTTTTATCTTAACAAGATCAACGTTTGTCATAATAAAGTGCAACTTTGGTCATGACTTAGAGAGCAAGTTTTCTCACATAAAGAGGAACTGTTCAAAGGGACTTTAATTCAGTTCACAAGTGCAATTTTCTCGGAAACTCGTAGGGGTCGTCGCTGGAGCATTGTGCGACTCTTTCGACTGCCGCTCTGCGGAAAGCGACCGAAACCTATGGGATAAAACACGGTGCAATAAAGTCGATCCTCTTGTCAGTTATCAGTTATCGGTTATCAGTTGGGGTATCTTCATTGCACTCCGGACATGTCCATAGGTGCTCAGATCCTCCCCCCAGCATATGCATCAGAGTCCGGTGGCTAATAGTGCCAGTTCTGTGTTGGTTGACGAGGCGCTTTGTTTTCCCGATGTACCTCTCGCGTCTGGCCTTGCCAATTCTTACTCCCAAGTCTTTCATCCTGGACAGCGATGTGGATTCACTGACGTCAAAGTCCTCTGTTCTCGCCATATCTTTAAGGACGTTAATAACATCGGCACGATCCATGGGCTGGTCATCTACAGGGGGTGCAGAGCCAGACAGTTTATCAGCTCGTTCATTTCCCTCGACTCCCGCATGTCCCCGGACGAAGATGGATCCTCTTGTCATCATCATAAAGTGCTTAGCCAGTTGGCGAGGGCGTTCATTTCTCTCCACAGATCTCGGTCTTTGGTGTTCTGGATCAACTCTGCTGATGATATTCATCCATGCCATCGTCTCATTCTATCCAAGCAACATTTCTCTTGACCTGCCTCTGCGTCTCTTCCCATTGATCTTTCCAGTTTTCACGATGTTCTCCGATGCCTCTCTTCTCATCACATGACCAAATAAAGCTGTTTGTCTCTTTCTTATTGTTTTAAATAATGTTCTAGTTTCATTACCCTCTTTCAGACAATCGTTGTTACTTACTCTGGCAGTCCTAGGCATTACCAACATTCGCCTCAGGAACCACATCTCTTTTGCTTCCAAATTCTTCCTAATTTGTTCATTTACATTCTAAGATTCCCTGCCCTACAGCAAAACAGGATCTGTGTAGCTCAGCAGCACTCTCAGTCTTACATTCAATGATAATGACTCATTGCATGAGATACTTTTCATTTTCTGACATGCAGCTTTTGATCATCTCATCAGCGTAAAAAAAAAAAAATACTAACGGAACGTCCAGCCATAATAAGACTGCAACCATAGAACACTCAACTACATTCAGAGAAACCGCCCTTTCATGGAGAGCAGAATTACCGAGTATGTAGCGCCGATTATGTTCACCACAATAGTACATATTTATATCAATACTAAACCGCGGCTGCTTTTGCTTGCTTGCTTGTGAACTCCAGCGTGAAGACCTGTATATCGAATGAAGACATCCTGTTGTCCAACATCAGTGTGATGTCATACAGGACCTGAAGTTTGCGTGAGTATCCGTTGTCCCATGTCTGGCTTATTGGTGTGCAGACTGGTGGCCCCTCGCCGTGCACGCAGATACTCTCCGACTTCGGAAGAATCAGCGATCCTACTACGTTAGCCAGGACCCCGAAGGGACCTGTTGCCCAGGACGCACGGCTAGGACGTATTAGTAGGACTTGGTCAGTATAAAACCTGGCCCTGGTGCCTTGGAAACACCTCCGCGTAACGATGTTGCTGCTACTGCTGCTGCTGCTGCTGCTACTGCTGTTGCTATCACAGAGCATTATTACTATTATAGACCATCACAGCCTGGGATTCTGAGATAAGAAGCAAATAATTTTATTTTTAAACTTTTTATTTTCTCTTCATTGTTCTCATTTTCCCCCATCTTATTATCTTCTCATCCCATTCTTATGCCTTAAGGTAATCAATGGAGGGTCTTCTCCTTGATTATATGTTGTGTTTCGTGTTTGTATTCTTGTGCTGATGAAGGCTATTCGCCGCAACGTCCTGTATTGTTCGTAATTCTGTTCTGTAATGCTGTTTCACTTTGCGTTATTTTATATTGTTTACTGCAGGTGCTGATAATATGTATGCCGGATTACTGCTACAACTACTATTACAACAACAACAACTACTACTACTACTACTACTACTACTACTACTACTACTACTACTACTACTACTACTACTACTACTAATACTACTACTACTACTACTACTACTACTACTACTACTAGTGCTGCTGCTGCTACTACTACTGCTGCTACTACTACTACCACAGCTACTACAACAACTACTAGTGCTGATACTACTACTACTACAATTACTACGTTACTACAACAACTACAACCACAACCATCATCACTAACTACCAGATCTAGGTCAATACCACAACCCTATCACAAACGACTATCATTCATCACGGGACTCCCAACCCGCCTGTTTTCCATTTCAATCCACCCATACCGTCGACGCATGCGGCGACCGGCAAGGGTAGAATTACCAGCAAGCTGTTACCTCATATACTAGACACAAGCTGACACTCGGCGATCACTTAATCGGTATCCACCTAAACAGCAAAGCGAATAGTCATGGGCCGGCGGGAGGAGAACTAATACTCCCTGAAGAAATCAAGCTGTGGCAACGTTGTCGCCAGTATTTTGTGTAATAACAGACTACCATGACAACATCTTTTGTAGTTTTCTTACCCGAACAAAGATTTATTGAACGGACTGCCGAGACCGACCTTCCAGATAAGCTTGATCAATTGACACGATAGTGCCCTCTGCCGCAAATTGTGTGCCAGATGTCGCCATGGTTTGACTCCAGGCCCGGGTCTTGCCCGTACAACAAATAGAGAAGGGAGTGAGTACAGAAATAGTCAATGCCTGGGCGGTTATACCCCCCACCCCCACCCCCTTTTTTTTAACAGAAATAACTTTGCCTTCTCATTTTTTGTTAATAGATTTTGGCGTGGTTTTATACCAGGCAATGCGGGGAGTTTCGTGTTTCACATTTTTCACGTTTTTGGGGTATGGGAAAGGAGGGGAGGAGAGATTAACCCACGCATTTAGACAGGGAATGAAGTGAGGGTGGGGTAGAAAGGTGGGGGACACAGAGGAGTGTTATTTGTTACACAGATGATATACTGTGGGGCACGTTGCTATGTTGTTCAACGTTTTATTGTTATTGTTACGCCCTTACAGACACGTAAAGAGAAGGAGGGAGTGGGAAGAGAGGAGGCGAGAGGGGGGGAGGGGAGAGATATGACCGGACGGACAGACATGCAGTCAAGTCGGTAGGTAAGGTGGTAGATATGTAGGTATTATATAAGTAGGTAGGTAGGTAGGCAGGTAGGTAGGTAGGTAGAAACAGGCACACAGACAAAGAATGTGGATGTGTGTTAAAGATGGCATCGTATGTGTGTCGGTGTACGTTCGTATGTATAAATACGCGTGGATATGTGTATGACGATGTACATATATGTGTGTATGAGTGTGCGTTAGTGCGTGTGTGTGTAGTAGTGCGTGTGTGTGTGCATGTGCGTGTGTGTGTGTGCATGTGTGTGAGTGTGCTTGTGTGAGTCAGTGTGTGAGTGAATGTGTGTAAGTGTCTTTGAGAGTGTTTGTCTGTTTGCGAGTGAGTGTGTGTGTGAGAGAGAGAGTGCGTGTGTGTATGTGTGTGCGTGTGCGTGTGAGTGTTTTGCGCGTGAGTTTGTGAGTGTGTATGTGTGTGTGAGTATTTGAGTGAATGTATGTGTGTATGTGTATGAGTTTGTGTAGAGGGTGTGAGTGTGTGTGCGTCTGAGTGTAGTCAAAGACAAGTAATTGTGGAACGAAGGCATTCCCGACAGCGCGGGCACAGATCCCCTGACACCTCCGTTTCCTTCTCCCGATTTCCAGTTTATCCTGAAACCCAATTTTTTTTTTTAAAATAGTGTATCGAAGCGTCCACCCCAACCGTAGTGTGGGCCAAGGCGGCACTTTCAATCTTGTGTGTTGCCTAGTATATAGTTTTACTGTCTACTTCTTTTCTTATTGCCTCCTTTCGCAATCTGTGTACTCCTGTCTTATTCTGCACCGCCTTTCGATTTTTATTTCCCTTTCGCGACACAGTACCCCAGCCAACCAACTCGCCTTTCTTATCTTTAGCGTTCCTATGCAGCCCTTCCAAGTCTTATCTATATTATTCATGGCAAGTGGTTACGGTCGCAGTTCGTAATCCCGAATATCGCGTTCGAAACACAGCTGCGGGCGGATTTGGCAGCAGACAGCGTTGCGTTGGGTTTTTTATAAAATGGTATGAGTGCCAGTCGTTGAGACAGTAATGGCAAACTACTGAACGTGAACTTGCCAATACATCAACACCCACAACAAAAATGCTGGTGTTGACTGCAGACGCCATGTAAAGGATATGCAGCTAACTTTACCTTACGGCTTAAGCTAATGCCATTTCCAGCTGCCTTGGAATATTCTGCGCGCGCAACTTCCACCATAGCACATAAGTAATGATGTTTAAGATGATGATGATGATGATGATGATGATGATGATGATGACGATGATGATGCTTCTACAACAACTACTGCTACTACTACCACCACCACACCATCACCACCGCCACTTCTACTACTACAAAAACCACCAACACGACTGCTACTGATGTTGCTGCTGCTGCTGCTGCTACTGCTGCTGCTACTACTACTACTACTACTACTACTACTACTACTACTACTACTACTACTACTACTACTACTACTACTACTACTACTACAACTACTACTGCTACTGCTGCTGCTGCTACTACTACTACTACTACTACTACTACTACTACTACTACTACTACTACTACTACTACTACTACTACTACTGCTACTGCTGCTACTACTACTACTACTACTACTACTACTGCTGCTGCTGCTGCTACTACTACTACTACTACTACTACTGCTGCTACTCTACTACTACTACTACTACTACTACTACTACTACTACTGCTGCTGCTGCTGCTGCTGCTACTACTACTACTACTACTACTACTACTACTACTACTACTACTACTACTACTACTACTACTGCTGCTGCTGCTGCTGCTGCTACTACTACTACTACTACTACTACTACTACTACTACTACTACTGCTGCTGCTGCTGCTGCTACTACTACTACTACTACTACTACTACTATTACTGCTACTGCTGCTACTACTACTACTACTACTACTACTACTACTACTACTACTACTACTACTACTGCTGCTGCTGCTGCTGCTACTACTACTACTACTACTACTACTACTACTACTACTACTGCTGCTGCTGCTACTACTACTACTACTACTACTACTACTACTACTACTACTACTACTGCTGCTGCTGCTGCTACTGCTGCTGCTGCTGCTGCAGCAACTGCTGCTGATTCTTCTTCTTCTTAGTAGTAGTAGTAGTAGTAGTAGTAGTAGTAGTAGTAGTAGTAGTAGTAGTAGTAGTAGTAGTAGTAGTAGTATTAGTAGTAGTAGTATACACAATGCCATTCGACAGCGTATCAAGAATGTATTCTGCTCACCCACTAGTTTTCTAATTTAGCATCTGACCACTCATTCTACGCTAAGCTAACAACTGGCAGTTGCACACTTGCACTCACACAACACAGATCCAATTCCCCGCTCTACAAACACCACCACCTCCTCTCCTCCAGAATCCCCCTCGTCCATCGTCCCAGGGAGTGAGTTCCAATCAAATAATGCATTCCTCCCAACATCCCCTCACCCTCACCCAACCACACATGCCGCTCACACTGGCACTCTGACCCTGAAAACGCACACAAGCAATTTCAGTCATCTCACATGAAATTAGTACCTCCATCGTGCCTGGATATTTCCAGCCATAATTCATCCCGCTTGTTGGCTGTATCAGTTTCGGCATCAAGTTTCCTCGGATCACCCGGGGATTACCAACTGTAACGACTTGTCTTTGTCTAACTTGCTTTTTTTTAAGCGTGCTGGCGAAATGAGCAAGCTAGTGGTATTTGTTACCGTCCGCACGACCTCAATCTTCCTGGCCTGGCTGTAAAGACACTTCCTCGACTGTTTTTTGGCAGTTCCTAGAGTGGAAAAGTATTAGGAAACAACGAAACTCTTAGCAGCCGTTCTCACGTAGAACAAACAACCACTCACTTGAGGACAGGTGTAACGAATAAAAAGAAAAGAGATGAAGGAAATACAAGGATATGAAAACAATAATGGTGAATGGTGGAATACTGCGCGCATGACAGGAAGTCGATTAGGAAAGCCAATAGGAATGGCAGTGGGGAAAACAAAAGGAATGAAATTGATAGGCTGAAATAAGAGACATTTGTCAAACGAAGACACGGTATGAAGAATTTTAGGTAGGAGAGGGGAGAAGGAGTAGTAGTAGTAGTAGTAGTAGTGGTAGTAGTAGTAGTAGTAGTAGTAGTAGTAGTAGTAGTAGCAGTAGTAGTAGTAGTAGTAGTAGTAGTAGTAGTAGTAGTAGTAGTAGTAGCAGCAGCAGCAGCAGTAGCAGTAGTAGTAGTAGTAGTATCATCTATCTAAAGCAACAAATAATGGTTCACCAAAGAAGAGATCGGTCAGTCTCAGGAGCTCAATCAATCCGTGCAAACAACAGTAGCTGGACACTGACTTGCAGCACACGTCTCCTTGTCCTGGTAGATCATCTATACAAATTATCGTTTGTTTAAATCTTGAAAAAGACCTACCGACACGGGTCAACTGGTGTTAAGACGTTGACTTATGGATTAGAATGCAGTGACAAACTACTGAACATAACATTGCTTAGGTACATCAACAAGGTTTTATCGCAAGGTCCTACAAATGACATGCAACATGTAAGAAATCGTTCTTCTTCTTCTGCATTCATCCGGAGACTTTTTTAGGACGTGATTGGGTCGTTGTTCCTGTTTACAACAGAGATACGTTCTTGCGCCGTCAGGCCGACACATCCGACTTCTGCGGGCATTTGTTGATCGGGTTAACCTTCCCGGGGGTTTCTTAAGACGTTGACTCTCACTGTTGTGGTGTTATCCCCCATCCCAGCTGGCCCATTTAGAACAGCCGAAGACATCCTGGTCAGCCCTCAAGGGAAGGCAGGGGCAAACCATGGACATCCAAGGAGGCTTCCATAATTGCAGAGCCGACACACATCGCTCTGGTACTGGGCCAAGGAATCGTCACGTCCTGCACATGGCTGCTTAGCCCCACTTCCGTATATTGCCCCCCCCCCCCTCGTTCACCATAGGCCGTTCTTCCGGAAACCAGAAGGATGCAGTCTGCAGATGACATCCACACAGTGAGCTTTCGATTCGGACTTTCCACGTAATGGATCTGCTACCCAAGCAATATTCCATTTCGTGCCACTAGGACAATTTTTCCACCTTTGATGAGAAATTGTTCTACCTTTTCACTTTGAATGATCATGACGGAAGATTTATGATAACTTTTACTACGTTTTATAACACTGCGCTGTGAATAGATCTCAAAACACAACTGACATAGAAGAAGGCAGCGGCGGTGCTTAAACCGCGGCTTAACACGCAGAGTCCTGGCTCTTATGAAGAGTTTAAGGAAGGCTAACGAAGAATGCTAGACCTCTAGAAAAACCAGAGGAGTTGAAGACACATCTTCGTGATATGATTGTTGTTCTTGAAATAATTGAATCCATTGTTGGTGTGTACAATGGCAAAAATTCAGCCAGGTGGAGACCAAGCATGAGGTGGCTGGACATTACCTGGAAGAGTTCTCCATCATAGACAAGCCAGTCAAACACGGCCGCCCTGGTATTGGTGCCACTCACTCATCCACGTTTATTCCCCTTAGGTAAACTGCTTGAATAAAATGACTATAACAAAATAAAACTTAAAAAAAAGAAACAGAAACGTGGTGGGCGTACACGCCAACAATAAGAACAACAATAACACACACACACACACACACACACACACACACACACACACAACACGCACATGCACATGCACACATAAACACACACCCTGTTTTCTTTGAATGCCAATCAGCAACTATGAATTTATTACCTCCCTTGCCTGTCTTCACTTTGTCTGACCCAATAACCCCAAGGGCGAGGTCAACCATCAGTGTGGGGCAGCTCCTGGCAGGGTGTGCCCAGCCGGACAGGTCCAAGAATAGGGACCAGACAAAGAACTGCACACAAACTTGCTGCAATGCCGAGATGTCCACTGAACTAGGACATATTGGACCACAAGCGTGGGGGAGCCGAACAGTGTAACTTGTTTTGTTATGGGGAAATTGTTACCATTATTTCTTCTTCTTCTTTTTTTAAAAAGTTAATTGCATATCCTTCACAGGACTTTGCAGTCAACCCCAGGATTTCTGACTTTTGTACTTTATTGGAAAGTTTACGTTCAGTAGTTTCTGGACGATCGGCACTCATACCACTGTAAGAAAATCAACGCAAGGCCGTCTGCTGCCAAATCGCCCGCAGCTTGTTTCGAAGGCCGCATGAGGGATTACGAACTGCTTTCGTAACTTCTTCACCACAGCGCCGAAGTGATAGTATCAATCCTAACAGCAGGCATTTGGCCTAGTTGACAGGGAGCTGCGTTTATAATACATTGAGCGCGGTCGGGCGAGTGTCCGGCGCCTACGTTCGTGTTTTCACAAAGTGAAGGAGAGACTGACAGTTTATTCCTTCGTGCATTCAGGCCTACACAATGAAATGGCCTTATCCATCCATCCATCATGTGCCATGCCGGTAAGCGTGGGCGGTCATGTTCTGCCATCTCACTCGATCACCAGAGTCGTGGATCAGCTCCGTGTTTCTGTCTCGACCATACCACAAGGCCAAGCCATCCAGGTACTTGCTTCTAGGTCTTCCCCTTGGTCTGTTCCCCTCGATCTTACCAGTTGTCATCAAATTCTCCAATCCATTTCTTCTCATAACATGCCCAAACAATTTTGACTGTCTACGTCTAATTTCTCTAATCAATTTACGATCTTCATTTGTTTCTTGAAGGACTTGTTCATTGGTATTTTTGGCTGTCCATGGTATTCTTTGCATTTTCCTCAGAAACCACATCTCTACAGCCATCAGATGTTTTTCAGCCTGACTGCTCATTGTCCACGCTTCACATCCATATAAAAGTACAGGTTCAATGTAGCATCTCAACACTCTTTTTCTCGTTTCAATTGACATCTTTTATTGGTCAATATGTTTTTCATCTTGCTAAAGGCTACTTTTGCCATGGCGATTCTTGTTCTAATCTCTTCAAGGCATCTCCCATCAGATGTTATTACTGTTCCGAGATAATTGTACCTGCTCACTTGTTGAAGAATATTCCCATTTACTTGTATATTACATTGTGGTATTTCGTCCTTCCTAGTGACGACCATAATCTGTGTCTTTTTACAATTTAATTCTTCTTCGTTCATCCGGAGTTTTTTTTTCGGATGTGATTGCGTTGTGCCTGTTTACAGCAGAGCTGCGTTCTTGCGCCGTTAGGCCGACACATCCGACTTCTGCGGGCATTTGTTGACCGGGTTAACCTTCCCGGGGCAATTTAATTCTAACCCTAGTTGTTCACTGTGTGTAACAATCGCATCTACTAAATTTTGCAGGTCCTGTTCATTGTCTGCATTCAAGACTGTATCATCTGCATATCTAATGTTATTGATGCATCGTCCCCCAATGTTGATTCCTTCCATATCTTCAATATTTCTGAAAATACTTTCACTGTACAGGGAAAACAGATCTGGAGACATTACACATCCCTGTCTCACACCCCTTTTAATAGGCTGATATTGGCTTACTTCATTATCAACTCTTATGGCAGCTTGTTGTTTCCAATATATGTTTTTTACAAGTCTAAGATCTTTTCCATCAATTTGTAGATCTTCAAGCATCCTTATCATGTTGACATGTCTCACTTTATCAAAAGCCTTTGTGTAGTCAATAAAGCAAAGGTGTAGATCTTTGTTTACTTCTATAGAACGTTCGATTATGTTTCTCAGTATATACACAGCATTTACTGTACCCTTGCCTTCCACAAACCCACATTGTTCTTCTCCTATTTCAGGTTGTATTTTCCTCCTAACTCTTTGCATGATAATTCTTAGCAAAATCTTCGTGATGTGACTCATTATACTAATTGTTCGATGTTGATCACATTCCAAGCTCCTGATTTCTTTGGGATTGCAATAAATACAGAATTACATAACTCCTGAGGTATATTTCCAGTATCATATATTGTATTAAGCAGACTGGTAACTTGATCTATTCCATATTCTTCTAAAGCATTAATCATTTCTGTTGTGACGCTGTCTGAACCGGGGGTCTTGTCAGATTTCACATGGTTAAGCGCATTCTGAACCTCCATCTTTAAAATTGCTGGTCCTTCATTATTATTTTGGACATCATACTGTTCGTCTCTGTTATCGTCATAAAGGTTTTTCACATAATCTGACCATTCATGTAAGATCTGATCTTTTTCTATTATGACTCTTCCATCTTTTGTCTTTAGGCAGCCTGCTGATGTACGTGTTCTTTGATTAGTAAGCTCCTGAATTCTTTTGTGCATTAGTTTCGCATTGTTACTGTTGTGTTGTTTTTCAATTTCTCTGCAATTTTTCTCAAAGCCATGTTTCTTTTGCCTCCTTACATAAGGTTCTCACTTTTCTGTGAATTTCTTCATATTTGGCAGGATTATTTTTGTTCTGTCTTCTTGTTTCCATTAGTTGTAAAATTTCTTCAGTCATCCATGTCTTACGGCCTACTTTCTTTACTTTTGGAATAGTTTTTTCTGCTGCGCAACTGATTGAATTCTTCATCGTTTCCCATTGATCATCTACATCTTGAAACAGGATCTCTAGATCAGACAATATATCAAATTTGTTCTTTACTTCTATGTTAAAATTATCTTGTATTTCTTTGTCAGTTTTCAATTTGCACAAGTCATATTTAGGGTTTCCTGCTGTATACTTGACTTTCTTTAACTTTACCCTCAATGTGCCTGTAATTAATCTGTGATCACCGTAACAGTCTGCATTTGGAACTGTTTTTACGACTGTTAACGCATTTCGAAACCTTTTGCTAATCAGGATGTAGTCTATCTGGTTTTTAATCCTGCTGTCTGGACTCCTCCATGTCCATAATCTTCTAGGATGCTGTTTAAACCAGGTGTTTCCTACAACCATTTCTTGTTCTTTTGCCCATTCTACAAGTCTGTATCCTCTTTCATTTCTCTCTCCCAAACCATGGTTGCCTACACTGCATCCATCGCCTTGCTGTCCTATTTTTGCGTTGAAATCACCCATTATGATATTTATTTCTGATTTTTTGCAGTTCTTCAAAGCAGACTCCACGTCATTATAAAATTCCTCTATGCTTTCTTCACTGCTTTCACTTGTTGGGGCATATACTTGAATGACATTTATTTTAAAAGGTCTTCCGTTTAATTTTACTAATAGGACTTTACTAAATGGCCTTATCGCATCACGTAAAAAGACATAACACTCTTATAAAAACCATACCGGAGGGTAAGTTGAAGGCAAGCGAGCAAGAGGTAGACAACGATTCAAGTGGTAAGATAACATCAAGAGATGGATGAACAACAATCTGACAGAAATTATAGTCAGGGCGAGAGACAGACAGTGTTAGAGATCCATTGCAACCAACCTTCGATCGTGGGACGGCACCTGATTTATTGATCATATTACAGACCCAGCTCAAGGACAAGATCATTTGTTTTATTTGAAAATTTAAAAAAAAAATAATTTATAATTGCTTACTGGAGCTGAGGTAGTGCGGTGAATAGTTCGCTTACCCGCCGTTACCGCATGCTTGTGTTTAAACCCCAATAGAGATGGGATTTTTGTTCCAATTGACCCCAGCTACCAGGTTGATAAAGCCTAAAATTTCAAGGAAATGTTATAGGAAATAAAGGTGGGCAATATTATATGCCAGTGGTGGGGCAACCCACCACTGGCAACGCTGATCGTATTCTGGTATGAACCTAAGGCCTATCCACGTCAATATGGAAGCACTAACATATGGAAGCACTTCCATATTGACGTGGATAGGCCTTAGGTTCATACCAGAATACGATCAGCGTTGCCAGTAATGGGTTGTGCTCAATATTTAAATATATCTTGTTGCCTTCCTTTGATATTTTCCCATTAACTTCGCCGATTGTCCCAAAGTTTTTTCAGTTAATTTCTTCTCATAACAGACCAACAAAACATTGACTATGTTTAATTTCTGTAATCAATTTAGGGTTTTTATTTGTTTCTTGACGGCCTGTCTGATTCGTTTTTCCTGTCCGCCACGGCATTCTGGGAATTTTCATCAGAAACCACAAATCCATTGCCATTGGATGTTTCTCAGCCAATCAATACTTGTAACTAAGTTGCGCCCACGCGCGCGCGCGTGTGTGTTGTGTGATCTGTGCGTGGACAGGGGACATCATTCACCAACTGCCACCAGCTGTAATTTGAGTAGTACAGCATCAATGGCTGGGGAACACGTCTGAGGTCACTGAAGCGACAGGAGAAATAAATTCTCTGGAATTGACAGTTACTCACAGAAACTATGAGAACCGCGGTGGCGCAGAAGCTAGCACGTTTTCTTTCCAGTCATGTACTCGAACCCTCATCACGACAGGGATTTAGTTTTATTTATTTATTTATTTATTTTTAATATAAACAATGTGACAAGGGGGAAAGAAAAAAAAAACTTTAGAACTTGACAAATGGCAAGATTCAGGTGAATAGAAAAAAGAGGAAGGCAGAGAAGTAAATATCTTTATGGTTTGGCCACATGGCACAATCGAGACTAAAACGCAGAGTTGATCCACGATTCAGGTGATCGCGTGAGATGGCGAGACATGACCGCCAACACTTTCCGGCATGGCACATGATGATGATAATACACTGACCTGGTTCCCAGGCCGATCCAGCCTAAACTTGGTACCCGGAATTATTCGGTCATGTAAAGACGGCCCACTTGATAATGAACGCATCTTCTAGTGCCGATTATTCAGCGTACAGAGCCAGGACCATGCACCCAACATGCTTCATGGCGAGAAAAAGGGTGCTTTGCTTGTCTACAAGACAGCACGGAAGGGTGCTTTGCTTGTCTACACAGACAGCACTGAACATACTCCCACGTGTATCGTTGTCTACCTCTTGCTTGCTTACATTGCACCTTACTCGTCAGTATGGGTTTTATAAGAGAGATATTTCTTTTACCGTGGCCTAAATACCTTGCCTCTTTTTAATTTCTTTCCTCAACTCTCTTTTCTGTTCTCAGTTGTTTCTAGAACCTCTATATTTGATTGTTTTTGTTTCCATGAACTATTATATATTCTTCTGTATATCCACATTTCCAGGGTCTCCATTCGACTTTGTAATTGTTTGTTAATTGTCCAGGCGTCCGAGCCTGACTTCCGCGCCACTGACGTATCTATGCAATAACTCAATAATTCATCTCTAAATCGTACGACAGAGAAAACACCTCCCGAACTTTTCATAAACATTACGTCGATCTTAGTTTTATACTCTCCACGCCGAGGTTTCCGCCTCCTTCTATCGACCTGGCAGCTGTATAAAATCACCACGACAGAGTAGATACGAACTGCGATACTGCATCGCCAAAGGGACAATGTAATAATCCGAAGGCTGGTGCGTAATTTGACACTCCGAGCCCAATCCCAGCCTGGTGTAAATCGTTATTAAACACCTGAGTGACACGTAAACACGGTCAGTGACTAAGTAACCAGGCATGACTACAATATGGCGTTGTTTCTTTCCGGCCTCTTTCTTAATGACAGACTCTGCGTGTGTGTGTGTGTGTGTGTGTGTGTGTCGCCCTCTCTCTCTTTCTGTCTGTGAGAGTGCGCGCGCGTGTGTGTGCGTGTGCGTGTGCGTGTAAATTACTGCCTACACTCAGGAATCCGAGAAAAGGTCAGACTGACACGTAATCAGACAGCTACAGGCACCATTTGTATTGGGTGGGACTTTTCGCTGGCTGTTGCAGATGAGGACGAAGCACTATGGAAACGCCCCGAGTGCTGTGACTTCAGTTCCTGACTCACCTCAACTGTGTCATCTGATATTTCGATGAAATTTGTGTTGTTATTGTATTATTTGTTTCCAAGCTCTTTAGCCGGCTCCATGGCCGAGTGGTTAGTAGCTTTCTCCGCTAACCCCGAATACTCTCGTCACGTGACGCGACGAGAATTAGCAGTGGTTCGAATCGCAAAAGTGACTTATGAGAGTATGGAGCCGGTCGCTCAGAAAGTCGTGGCGAGCTGATGAGCGTAATCTAGCCTAGGAATCAACATACAGCTGAAGATGCTGGTGTTGACCGCAATATCCTGAAACAGGGTGGAAACGCGGGGAGAAAAAAAAAAGCTTCGTTTCTCTCTTCTTTGTCTCTGTCTTCTACTTCCTCTCTGTGATTGTTCGTGTCTTCTTCTTCCTTTCTTACTTTGTATTCACCCATATTTACTATACTGCTTCTGTTGATATAATGTGAAATGTGCACTCCCCCCCCCCCCTTTTTTTTTCCTCTTATGCTGTTAATGAATTTAAAAAGGTGTAAAAGCAAGAGTATCGACTTCATTGCACCGGGTTTTATCCCATTTAGCTTGGGCTCTTTCCGCAAGGCGCCCTGCAGAGAGCGTCGGACAAAGCACGAACTCCGTAGCTCCAGCGACGACCCCCAGAAGTCTCCAAGAAAATAGCACTCGTAAACCGAATGCTGTTATGAATGGTCTGGCAACATCTAGAGCTCTCAATACGCCACCATTTTATTTTCTTCTCTGTACGTGATATTGCCGGTCTCTCTGGCCGAGGGGTTACACCACTTTCTCCGTAATCCCGTTTATCACGCAGAGTCTCGTAGCGGGCGAGAACTGGGAGCGGTTCGTCCCCCGCTGGTGACTTGCGGGATACTGAGCCGGCCGTTCAGAAAGCAATGGCAAACTACTGAGCGTAATCTTGCCAAGAAATCAACAGACAGCTGAAAGATGCTGGTGTTGACAGCTAAGTCCTGTAAAAGGATATGCGAAATTAAAAAAAAAAAAAAGTACGTGATATTATTATCATTCTTCTCACAAATCACATCTACGCTGGTTCTTTCACCGCGGCATTACTCATTTCTCAGCACTCGTATACACTTAGAAGAACACGGCCACGACTTTTCAGCAGAGGATATTACAAACCTAAAGACCAGTGTTAGCCGGCGCTCACCAAACCCAACACCCTACATTGTGCCAACGGTTTCAGGCGGAGGAGAGCATGTGGGAGGGTACATGTCATATCCCGGGGCGAGGAAATGCAACCTAAAGATTAAATGTCCTGGCAGGGCAGATTAGGCCCTAAGCAGCGGTCGTCAACTGGTCTAGGATCGAAGCTCTGACAGGTAGACAAAGCATTGTATTACTGAACCGGCAGCTTCTGCAGCTTGTCTTGTTCTAGATGTATTGGTGTTACCTTTCCTCTGGAGTAATCTAGGCAGTGCGAGAAAGGGATCATGCTGCATTGGCAACAATTCAGCCCAGGCTGTATGCTATGGAGAGGTATAACTCCATCCCTGGTCCCCGCCATGAATTGTTGTTGTTATGCCTTTTTTGAAGCACAATGTAATAAACTATCATCTGTTAAGACGGCCAGATGCCAGTAACAGTAATATTGAGGTTTTTGAGCTCAAATGTAGATAAATTATTAGAATAACGTGAATAAAGAAGAAGAACAATACATAAATACAACAAGATCTGAACATGGAAGAAAGCCGACTCATAAAGAGTAGCATGTCTATGAAACTGAAGTAATTTGTACATATGAAAGATTAGCCGGACTCCCTGGCCTAGAGGTTAAAGTCTTTCTCCGTAATCCCGTATATTCTCGTGAGTAACATAACTTTCGCGCGAATCGGTAGCGGTTCTCGCCGCGTTGGTAACTTACGGGGTTATGTGAGCTGGTCGGTCAGAAAGCAATGGCAAACTACTGAGTGTAATCTTGCCTAGTACATCAACAGCAGCTGAAAAATGCTGATGTTGACTGCAACGTCCTGTAAGAGATATGCAAAATAAAAATAATAATAATAATATTGAAACGTTGGAAGCAACAGAGATGTGGTTCCTGAGACGAGTGTTGCGAATTCCTTGGACTGCCAGAGTAACTAACAACGATTGCCCGAAAGAGGCTAATGAAACTAGAACATTATATACAACAATAAGAAAGAGACAAACAGCTTTGTTTGCTCATGCGATGAGGAGAGAGGCATTGGGGAACATCGTGGCGACTGGAAAGATCGAGGGGAAGAGATGCAGAGGCGGACCAAGAGAAATGATGCTGGATGGATTGGGACGGTGGCATGGAGAAATATCATCAGCAAAGTTAATCCAGTAAACCAGAGACCGAGATATGTGGAGAGACATGAACTCATATGCCAGCCGGCATGGCACTTGATGGTGATGATGATGATGATGATGATGATGGTGATGGTGATGATGATGATGATGATGATGATGATGATGATGATGTGAAACGTCACAGTTGCTTGGAGTGAACAGTGACGGAAGCCGTGATTGCTAAGAGAAGTGGCAGGGGCCGAACAGACACCTTGAACATAGAGTACATGAGGCAGGTGCAATACAAGAGATCGAGAGCTTTTACAACGCTCATTGATGAGAGCTAGTTCTGCAAATGCCTGGACTTAACATCAATGGAAGAATCATAAACAATCTTAGATATGCTGACGATACCGTGTTACTAGCAGAAAGTGAGCAAGAGTTACACAAGTAAACAGGCATAGTGCAGAATGTGGCTTAGATATTCATCATCATCATCATCATCATCATCATCATCATCATCATCATCATCATCATCATCATCAACATCATCATCATCATCTTCCATTTATGCCGTCAAGCGACGTGGGGAGGAATAATTTGCGCTCCAGCGCCCGGTGGATAGTGTCATTCCGTGCGATTGTACAATGTCTTTGATGTCGTCAATCATTTTCTTCTTGGACGTCCTCGTGGTCTCGTCGCAGATGATCTTTGATGTAAGGCCAGTGATGATAGTTGATGGTGTTGCATTCTAACGACATGGCCAAACCACTTGAGCTTCTGCCTTTCAATAAATGTGGCACAAGGTGTTGATCCCACAGTCTGTCTGATAGTAGCATTTCTTAATTGGTCTCGGATTGTTAAGTTGGCAGCTCTCCTCAGGTATCTCATCTCGCAGGTGTTGATTTTGTGAAAGTGGCTTAGATATTAATAATAATGTCCTAAAAAACGAAAACTGTGATAATTAGCAATGGAAAGGAAAGGTCATCAATGAACATTACAGTAAATGGGGAGACTAAACAAGTAACACGTTTCTCCTATCTTGGACATGTAATAACAGATGATGGTAGAAATGAAATAGAAATCAAAAAGATAATAGGGATGGCCAAAAATGCTTTCAACGACATGAAATCGGTATTCAGTATATGAAATCAGAGGGGGGCTGAGTGGTCTCAAGGTATAGTGTCCGCATTGAGTGCTGGAGTCCCGGGTTCAAGCTTTGGCGAGAGCCAGGATTTTTTCACGTGGACTTCCAGTAACATAATTTCCCCTGGTCTCTGGATAGTGAGCTCGGACGCCCGTGTGTATTGTTGCACACGTAAAAAAAATCCAACTTTTCAGTTTGAAATCGAAAAAGTGTAGCCTACCGGCACTGCCCGGGCACAATTTCGAGTTAAAACATCCACCCAAAGTATTTCAGGATGGTCGCCTGTGCTACGGAGTTCGTGCACTGAGCTGAGATTCTCCGGACTCAGGCTTGAGTTAGGAGTAGAACGGAGCACTTATAGGTTACACCCGTGAGCGTGATGTTGATCCGTCGACTAAACTAAACTAAACTAAACTAAACTAAACTAAACTAAACTAAACTAAACTAAACTGAAATCTGTATTAACATCTAGAGAGATTAACAACGCATTAAAATGAAAATTGTCAAATGTTATGTATATTCAACACTAGTGTATGGCGCGGAAGCCTGGACAAGCAACGTGAAAGTCGAAGGCCCTGGAGATATGGATATACAGAAGGATATGTCGTATTTCATGGACTCAAAAACAATCACATACAGATATTCTAGAAAAACTGGGAATGAAAAGAGATGATAAAAGAAATAAAAATGAGGAAAATGAAATATTTCGACCACACTGGATGGCAAGGTTGAGGGCAAGCGAGCAAGAGATAGACAACGATACAAGTGGGAATATAACATCAAGAGATGGACGAACATCAGCCTGACAGAATGTAGTCAGGGCGAGAGACAGACAATGTTGGAGATCCAGTGCAGCCAACCTTCATTGTGAAGACGGCACCTGATTGATTGATTCACTTCTGCAAAGGTCCTGTAACATGATGGTGATAATGAAGATTCACCAACAAGCCTTGAAGTTATCTGATTGGCTGTTTCCACGGCGTTACATGCAGCGCTATCTATCGGCCATCTAACTGCGCAAACATTTACATCAGATGATCAGACCACGACCTAGACAGATGTTATACATCTGGTACAGGTATGTTAAACTGACGTGACCTTCATTCTCTCCACCTGCCACGTCATACCAGTCGTCGTTCTGATCAAACTGCGCAGGAGAGACCGACACGTGATGGTGGGGCAACCCTGTCCCGCAGACCCGCCAATCAATAAGCCAATCGATCGATACTGGGTCAGTGCCGTTTATTTTTAGCCACCATTCATGCATTGCGCCAGCATTCGTGACCTTGGCCCTTGGCCTGTTAGCTCAGGTTAGTGTAAATAAGTCTTGCTGTGTTCAGTTACAGAGAAAGACGCGGCCTTAGTGCAGAATGAACGTACACTCAACACTCTCACTTCTGAAGAAACCAACGTGGCGCGCTGAAAAAAATAAGGGGAGGGAGGGTGTCAATCCGTATACCGCCATTAATTTGTGCATAAACGCGTTAAGAAAGTAATGGCAAACTACAGACCGTAAAATTGACTATGAAACCAAACTGGACTTGATCGTAACGTCACGCAGAGGACATGTAACATCTAAACACAAGAAATAACAATGGTTTATCGATAAGTTGTAAAATTAGCTGCATGCAGTTTATAGGACGTTGAAATCAATCCTATTACATTTATTGGCTTTGTTTTCGGTTCGCTCGCTTTGGACTAAAGCGTAGTCAATACACGCTATTTCTAGTAGCACGTCTGAACTTTGCGTGTGGATTAGCATTCCCTATTACAGTGTCCCTCGCCATCAGGCGAAATCCACTCCCACTTCAGAGTTACTTGTAATTTACGTCTCCAAGTCAAGGACGAGAGGTGAACAGGTACTTCAATTTTAATTCACCGCAAACAAAGGGACTTCCAGGGCACACGTCATATCCTGGAGTCCCCTTATTCGCGCTGTATCTCGGTGTGCGTGACCTTGACCGGAATAACGTTGTCCGTGTGCAGCAAATGGTTTAGTTATGTGTGTGAGTTGACCTGAATATTTCAGTGGTTGTATACTCTTGTGCACACTTAGGGGCTGTTATTGTGTGCTAATTTGTGACCCTGAAAAGGGTCCGTTCCGGTTAGGGTTAGGTTAGGGTTAGGGTTACACACACTGTGTTACCGTTCGTCGCTCCTTTTTCGAGCCTTTTTCGCGCCATGTCGCGCCATGACACGCACTGAAAAAAAAAACTTTAATTGAACGGAGATCCCCCGCCAGTCTGTTGCGGTGAATTAAAATTGAAGTACCGGTGAACATTTTAGTCCAACTGACCAGTGTAGGACGAACGAACGTACGAGCGAACAATCTTTATTTTCAAAGGATTAAGAATTGGGCACGCAGGCCCGTCTGACATTCTGCCCTTCTTCTCTAATTCCTCTCATACATTCTTTCATTCAACATCACTTATGAAGCTAATCTTAGACAACAAAGGAACACTAAGTATTAATACGCATGAAAAATAATCAATAATACATGACTCACTGAGGCAATGTTTACCATGGGCATGGGAATGTTTATTAACTAGTTGTCGTTTGTAGATAATATACCATTATTATTTTTAGCGGGCATGTAGTCTGTACCTCATCATCAGCGCACCGGATGTTTAAGAACGAGCGCTATTATCCATTCGGTCATGATGACCTCTATTGGCAGTTTGTGATTTACCAGGCCATCTTCGTTCAGTAGTTTGCCATTATTTTCTTAATTGCCGACACCTCTTACCATAGAAATCAACGCCAATCGCCCTACTCCCAGATGGGTCGCAGCTGTTTTCAAACTCCCGCCTGTGTATATCGGGCAATGAGGCAACTCCGCGCCCCACTATCACCTAAGCCCCAGTGCCGGTTTTCACTTGCATGCATGGCACCTTCAGCGGTGACATCATCAAGTAACCCAGCCAATGACGCTTATATGGTGCACTGGGTATATGGTTCTCATCATCATCATGTGCCATGCCGATAAGCGTGAGCGATCATGTTCCGCCATCTCGCTCGATCACCAGAGTCGTCGATCAACTCAGTGTTCTAGTCTCGAACATGCCACGTGGCCAAGCCATCCAGGTATTTACTTCTCTGCCTTTCACTTGTTCTCTTCCCCTCGACCTTGCCAGTTGTCACCAAATTCTCCAATTTATTTCTTCTTATAACATGCCCAAAATATGTTGACTGTCTACGTCTAATTTCTCTAATCAGTTTACGGTCGTCATTTGTTTCTTGTAGGACTTGGTCATTGGTTTTTCTGTCTGTCTATGGTATTCTTTGCACATTCCTCAGAAACCACATTTCCACAGCCATCAGATGTTTTTCAGCCTATTGTCCACGCTTCACATCCATACAAAAGCGCAGGTTCCATGTAGCACCTCAACACTGTTTTTCTCGTTGCAAATGACATCTTTTTATTGGTCAGTGTGATTTCCATCTTGCAAATGGCTACCTTCGCCATGGCTATTCTTGTTCTAATCTGGTCAAGGTATCTCTCACCAGATGATATGACTGTTCCTAGATAATTGTACTGATTCACTTGTTAAAGAATATTCCCATTTACCTGTATATTACATTGTGGTATTTTCTTCTTCCTTATGGCGACAAAAATATGTGCCTTCTTAAATTTAATTCTAACCCTAGTTGTTGACTGTGTGCAAACAACCGCATCTATTAAATGTTGCAGATCCTGCTCATTGTCTGCAATCAGTACCGTATCATCCACGTATGTAATGTTATTGATGTTTCTTCCTCCAGTGATTCCTGTCGTATCTTCTACATTTCTGAAAATGTGTTCGCTGTACAGGGAAGAACGATCTGGAGACATTATACATTTTACATCCCTGTCTCACACCTCTCTTAATAGGCTTATATTGACCTACTTCATAATTAATCCTTATGGCAGCTTGTTGTTTCCAATATATATATATATATATATATATATATATATATATATATATATATATATATATATATATATATATATATATATATATATATATGCTATGGAGAGGCAATAACTCCATCCCTGGTCTTAACCGGTCTCGGAATCAAAGCGAGAGGCAACTGTTACGGGTTATAAGTCCTTGTCAGTTGGCGTAGACATGGGGCGCCACGCGTTGCCTCTGACGGTTGGAGACACCTACAGGTGTCACTGATCAGCTACCGCCCTCCTCAAGCTGGGCAGCCCCCAGCCAATTGGGTGCTGATCCGCCACAGCCTGCCTGCTTCAATAGGTGCTTGGGGCTAGGACAAAATCTGAATCGCAGGCTGTAAAACCAATGCACCAGGTACTAATAAAAAGAATAGAAACCTCAAGCTACGGCTTGCAACCTGGAACGTGAGAACCATGTGTCCAGGATTTTCCAATGACTTGACAAATATTGACGATGTGAGAAAAACGGCTGTGATTGATGCTGAACTCGATCGTCTTAACATTGATATTGCTGGCCTGCAGGAGACTCGCCTCGCTGAGGAAGGGTCACTCAGGGAAAACAATTACACCTTTTTTTGGAAGGGAAGAGGGCAGGCAGAAAAAAGGCAACATGGTGTGGGCTTTGCAGTGAAGAATTCGCTACTGGAAATGATTGATATCCCAGCTGGAGGTAATGAAAGATTATTATCACTGCGCTTGGCAACCTCCTGTGGATTTGCCACCATTCTCACTGCATATGCACCGACACTCGCTTCCTCTGATGATGTGAAGGATTTGTTCTATGAGCAGCTAGACTCTGCGATCAAGGCAGTTCCAAAATCCGACTACATTTATATGCTCGGTGATTGAATGCTCGTGTGGGCAAGGGCTCGAGTTCATGGCCAGTGTGCCTTGGAAAATACAACATCGGTCGCATGAATGATAATGGGCAAAGGCTGCTGGAGCATTGCACTAGAAATGACCTATGTATTAGAAACTCCTTTTATAAAACAAAAGAGATGCATAAGGTCACATGGAAACATCCAAGATCCGGCCATTGGCATCAGCTGGACTTCATTATCACACGGAGACAACATCTGAACCATACATCATTAACTCGAAGTTACCACAGTGCTGACTGTGATACAGATCATTCTTTGGTTGTTGCAAGGGTTAGACTGAGACCAAAGAGAATCTACACAGCTAAACACAAGTCTAGCCCCAGGATTAATATTACTAACACTCACGATCCTGGAAAGTGCTTTGAATTTCAACAGCAACTTGAAGACGCTTTCAATGATACATCAGAAAATTGTATAGTAAATGATAAATGGAGTAAACTTAAGGAAACTATTTATAAAACAGCGGTAGGGGTTTACGGCACTGTGGATCATAAGAGGCAGGACTGGTTTGCGGCAAACAGCCAGATACTGCAGCCCTTGATTGATAAAAAGAAGATAGCTCTCTTAAGAAACAAGGAAAGACCAACGCGTAACACTCTGAGTGAGCTGAAGCAAGCAAGGAAGGATGTACAAAAGGCTGCCAGGCAGTGTGCGAATGACTATTGGATCAAGTTATGTGAGTCCATTCAAATCGCAAGTGATAAGGGAAACATCAGAAGCATGTATGAAGGGATAAAGAAAGCCTGTGGTCCAATGATCAAAAGAAGTGCACCGCTGAAAACCTTGACTGGAGAAATCATCACTGATAAGAAACAGCAGATGGATAGATGGGTCGAGCACTATTTAGAGCTTTACTCAAGTGAGACCAAGCTAGCGGATGATGCCCTCAACGCCATAGAGGCCCTGCCAACTCTTGACCACCTGGACACACTTCCCACTATAACAGAAGTTAAGTGTGCTATAAATGAGCTTGCATCTGGCAAGGCTCCAGGTAAGGATGGGATTCCAATAGAGGTGATCAGGAGTGGGCAAGACACACTCGCTCTACAGATCCACCAGCTAATAGAGCTATGCTGGCGAGAAGGACAAGTTCCACAGGATTTCAAAGATTCAAACATCATAACGCTGTACAAGAACAAGGGCGATCGGAGCGACTGTAACAACTATAGGGGTATCTCACTTCTGTGTATTGTTGGGAAAGTATTTGCCAGAATTGTCCTGCACAGACTTCAAGTCCTGGGAGATCAAGTCTACCCCGAATCACAGTGTGGATTCCGTCAGAACCGGTCTACCATTGATATGATATTCTCATTGCGACAGATGCAAGAAAAATGCCGGGAACAAAATCAGCCACTGTTTATTGCCTTCATCGACCTCACAAAGGCATTCGATTTGGTCAGTCGTGAGGGTCTGTTCAAAGCACTAAAGAAGATTGGCTGCCCACCAACTCTTCTGTCCATTGTGGAATCGTTCCACACAGGCATGAAGGGTATAATCAAGTTTGATGGCTCAACTTCAGAAGAGTTTGAAATCAAAAGTGGAGTTAAGCAAGGCTGTGTGCTAGCCCCCACCCTCTTTGGGATATACTTTTCACTTCTACTGAAATATGCCTTTCGTGATCAGGATGATGGTATATACATTCACTCACGCTCAGATGGTGGCCTCTATAATGCTCAGAGATTGAAGGCCAAGACCAAAATTAGCAGGGTACTAATCAGAGAGTTGCTTTTTGCGGCTGATGCTGCGATTACGACCCACTCTGAGGAAGAATTACAACATCTACTATCTGCATTCTCCAATGCTTGTTCTGAATTTGGTTTAACAATTAACAAAAAGAAGACACAGATTATGTCACAAGGTGCACATGGTGACTGTGGCATAACGCAGCCAACATTATTCATCTTATCAACAAATGCCGCAAAAAGAGGAAACAACATTAAAAGAAATTGACTTCACAAACGCAATTGGAGATTGGGACGTAAAACTTAACATCGAAACTGGAACTGAACAAGTGACAAATGACGTGGATTCTTAGAAGGATTTCATCAGACCAAGCTCGGAAAATCATTGGATGAGAAAACCACCTGACCCGCCTTCGCGCCAGTGCATAATTAACATATATCCCCATTTCATCAGAAATGTTAATCAGCCCGCACTTTTGTCTGAACTCGCTCCATGGACGGATGTGAGAAGATTGTGTGATCAAAAATTCAATGGACAAGGCAAAAGTCTGGATCCGAGGTACGTTTGTTAGCCCTTGATTAGACTAAGAACCCGATGTATCAAGTGTCAAGTAACGTAAACCCATGTTTGTGATGTCAATTGAAATGTATGATTATTAATTAAAACCTCAGAAATGTAAAAATGCTCGACTGTAGATTCTAATGACGCAAAGCCATTCCCGGCCAGAATATTCTCTTCGATGAAACTGCCACCTCTGATATTCTTAAAGATAATTATTAACTTTAAGAAGTGCCTTACACTATTACATTCTATTCTAA